>JAKSZP010009756.1:0-58481 GCA_022478985.1 Massospora cicadina
AATTTCTCAATTACTTAATACTTTTTGGAGCGTTTTTTAAAGGAGGTTCTTTTTCCCCCCAAAAAATTTTTCTTGTTTCTTTTTTGTTTTGAAACTATGATTAGTTTGTTACATAATCTACTATAAAAAAAGTTTGGAAAAGTTAATTGAATCAATTTTTGAATTTAAAATTAAAGTTTAATACAATTACCTTATCCAAACCTCCCATGGGTTTTATATTGTGTTCAGTGGACCAATAATCGCCAATTTTAATTTTTATATGGTGCTTGATGAATTTTAGTTAAAAATGATATTTTGACCCAGTCTCAATGATAAATTAGTCTTATTTTTCACTAGCTGCCATTCTTGATTTACTGGTTGGCCGTTGGGTTAGGATTGAGCATTACCAGATCCTGACTTAGTAGCTTCCTTCTCTTCTAATAATTTTGGCTTTGGCAGTAGGATTGAGCCTCAGAGGGGCACTACTGCCAAAGAGTCTGTGGTCATTGGTATTGATTCTGAGTCCATTTGTGACATATTCTGAGGTGATTTAGCCCTTGGATGGTCAAGTTACAGATATCAAGCGCAAAAGAGATGACTGTTATAAACATGTGTCCAAAATGGTGATTTTGGCACTGAGGGAATAGTAGCATGTAGAGAAATTTGTTGTGCAAAAGTATTATTTAATAGGAATAATTGTTACTAAAGCCCTAAGCCCTGCACAATGATGTGCAACCTGAGGCACAATAAAGACATAAACTTATTTTAAGCATAAATTGCAAGACCTGATACTAATTCATTATAGAGGGCTTTCAGATGCAACTGTGATAGGAATTTGAAAATTTCCCTACCATTGTGGTGTCCTATATTAAGTGTTCTTTTTTGGCAAAATGTGTGTATTTTTAACAAAGACAGGGATTTGCGCCTCTGCATTTTCATCCTCCTCATAATTAAAACCCCAAATCACAAAAAATCTTATAAGGGTTGAGATTAAATAAACCCTGAATATGAAAATGCTTCAGTCATAATTTCCAGATTATAACAGTCAGAATATGGGAACTAATGACTGTACTCCATGCAAAGACCAAAAAGAACGTCAGATAAAGGTAACTCAATCCTCTCACAACAGATAGGTTATGATCTCATGAAGTGCAACACCAAGATCTTTGGCAGAATGAAGCATCCTATGGTGTTTGGTGGGCAAGTCAATCCAACTTGTGAGCATCTTCACCATGCTTAAAAATGCTAGATAGAGCCAAACCACTGAAATATACTGGTGCAGACGCTGCTGCAGTAGCATGCACCTCAGACAATGACAGCTGAATTTCAAAAACTTTTTTATTTTAAATAAAAATTTAAAATACTTTTCAATTGATTTTTATGACCAAATTAAATTTAAAATTTTAAACTGATTGGCGCACAATTGAAAAGTCTGTATTTATGTTTATTTGAGACAAGGGGACCATTAGACATCATTGTCAACATAAAAAAGAGAAAAGTATGATAAGCATAGGAAGGGGAAAAATAGTATGCATGCTGGATAAACCCAAAGGTGGTGGAGATGGCTGCCTTAAAGGGGGGGACTATAACTGCAGCTTCCTCATAATCTACATGGATTGGTGGAATGATATAGCATATCTGGGGATCTTTCTTTCACTTTAATACCAAATCAAAGCCAAATTTGGATTTTTTAAAAAAATACATATAGCAACAGCTCAATTGAGCCAAAACTTAACAATGTCAATGCAATCAATGCCTGCTGCCCCAGCTTGGGGTGGTGGTGCACCACCATCTGGCATCTTATGGCCGCCGCCAAAGCACATATGGGCTGGCTCTGTTAGCCCTCCCAATGCTACTGGGCATTATGTCCCCCATCAGGGCTTGGCCCACCACCTTGCCAGCTCTCAGGCGGTGCTCTGGAGCCCTTTGGTGCTCCCATGGAGCAATTTACATTTCAGCCTCCAGGTTGAATATGGGAATCTCTTCCCATATGCATGCATGGCCATCATCAAGATGGCCACGGCAGTTTTCAAACCCACTGGCTATATTGACTTACACCCCTTTAAGGGATACTTCGACCTCAGCTTCTGCTCTGAAGCTGATGCAGTGGCAGCAGCCAAGCTGCAATTATTTTTAAAAAAATGCATTTGCCCACCATTCACACCCAGCTCCTGGATGAGCACCTTGGGTGGTCTAGTTTGCCGGGTTGCCCTCTTTCCTTTCCCCCAAATGCCTCCACCATGAGCTCATGGGGGTTTGGCCATTTATGGCACAGACCCTGTGTTGTAGTTTGTGGTTCCCAATGTGACAGATTGGTTGGCAGGGCCTTGCGCCTTTGCAATGATCTGCCCATTTCATTGCAACTCTCACCTTGTGATTCCCCCCCCCACACCATGATTGGATCCACCCCTGATCACCCAAGCTGGGAGCGCGTTGAAAATGGCTGTGCCATTTGCCCCTTGTGCTTTATGCTTGACCACTCAAAGTGCAAGTGTCCCATGGTTGCCACTTCCACCGCATCCACCGCTCAGGGCACAGGCATCACCCTGGCGGCTGTTTCACCCCAATTTTTTGAATGGGGCTCAATCCTCCCACCCCCAACCTCAGGAATTTTGGTGCTGCTTCCAAAGCAGCAGCCAATCAAAAAATTTAAGAAAATTTAAAATTTTTTGAAAATTTGACCAGTTTATGGAATCCTGAGTCAATGGCTGAACCAGTTTCAGATGAGCTGACATGGTTGACAGCACATGGCCAATCAGCTCTGGCCACAGCCCCAATTCATGTGGTTTGCCCAGCGCTGGATGAATCCAATCCATTCGAGGCTCTCAAATGGATTGATGAGGATGAATGGCTGTACCACGTGAAGCCTGATTTTGCTTTGGAGGTGTTCTTCATTGACCCTCCAAAATTGCATTCCCACCATTTTCATCCAAAAACGGGTTTCCCATTTATAAAAATATTAACAAAATGGCTTTTGCAGCTGCAGCTGCCCTGGCCAACACCTCCTCCGCCAGCAACTCCATGGGGCAATGGAGCCCCTTGTCAAGGGTATTCCTATCCTCAATTTTCCTCATGATTTTGAGGAAGATGAAAAGTATAGAATTGAGGAGTTTGCTTATGGTGTGAGCCGCACTTGCATCAATGCAGCAAAAACTTCTCTTTTTGACCCCAATTATCCTGAAACCCACCTTCACATCAAGTCATTTACTTGTGTGCCAGCTCTCATCATTTTTGCTGAGCATCAACTTGCTCAATACATTGAGGCGATGGACACCGCTGGCCTCATTAACGAAGAAAACCCCCAACTATACTTCCTTATGCCCCATGCCGCTGATGCTCCCACCCCAATGCTGTCTGCCATGGTCTGCCAGCTAAAGCGGGCGCCAGACAAAAGTTTCCCCAAAGCCTTCTCGCCATCTGGTATGGCTTCCTAGGCTGATAACCTAGGGGATATATTATGAATTTTTTTTAATTTATATTAATCCCTTTGTTTGGCCCATTTGCAAATAAAGATGCGTGGCGGGTCCCCCTTTTGGGTTGGGCACCACTAGTACTAAAAAAAGATATAGCACATCTGGACCATCTTATCTATCATTAGAAATGGTTTGTCCCCCATTGATCAATCCTACTTCTAACCTTCCTTGAAAAGAAATTTCCAAACAGTGCTACTTGAAGTGTATCACTTAGGGTTTTAAGGAATCGAGAAACCACTTCATTGTGTGACAGCAATTGCATGTTGAACCTGGATATTAATACTGCATGGACTACTTAAATTGCTACTGGGATACAATGATTGAACATCTCTAGGCACATTTATTCTTCCTTGCTGATAGAATCAGTTCCTATCTCTTACTTCTTCAACACCTGATTCACTCTTCATTAATCCAGTTGCTTTGTTCCAGATTACTTTGGCTGAATTACACTCAAAATATTTGTGTTTTTTACTATCATATTGACCACAATGTCCAAAGAATGCTCTTGATGGTTCAGCTCTTTCTGCTGTATAGTAGATCATTCAGAGTACTTTAATATTATTTGTCTGATATTTTGATGGAATTAATGGATTAAAACAGTGTTCTCATATCTTTCCTTACATAGATAATTCCTCCTACTTAAGTACTTAATTCCAAACTCATGCTGTACTTTACACTTATGGGTTTTATGTCTGGCTCTGCTGTTGAGATTATCTGTCCCTCATGCTCAATCTGATATGTGGGAAATACCTTATACTTTTTGTGTGTCATATGCTGAAAAATAGCCCTTAGAGTAGCTGGGCATCCTACTTTAGGTCCCCGAGCATTAGAATGTCAAAATAACCATCTTGACAAAGTTTCAGATGTATAAGATTCTTTGCTTTCATTTCCCAAGCTAGTATCTGACGAGCTGCAACATGGTATATAGCCTCTAAACTTTCTGTAACTAATAACATTAGTAGTAGAAGCTTGCAATACATCTTTCTGTCTAAGGCTTTAGGGTCTAGTAATCCCATACCGCCTTCAGACTTGCTTCCCATGAGGACCTAAATGGTTATTGGTGGTGAATTTCCCCAAATCCAATGTCGAATTGGAGACTTTGACTTAATAAAGTAATTTCTTGAAATGGTATAATATGTGCAAGGTAAATAATCTTCAACGAAATGAATGTGCTAATTATTTGAACTCATCCCATGGTACCAGGCTGGTTGCCTCCTCACATCTTGAACTTTGAGGCAATACCTGGTAATAAAATTTCCTCCATCCTTGCATTAGAAGTTCCTTTATTAGTTAACAGAACCTCCTTACAACACACTGAATCCTTTGTTTCAAGAATTTATCTTGGCATAGGTAAAGTTAATTGTTAATGCTTATTCCCAAAGACTTTTTTATATTGAAACAGGATAACATTATCTCTTCATACTGCTGTAATAATTCTTCAATAGCCAGTATATCTTTAATTGATGATGCGGCAACAACACAATCATCTGCAAAGAACATATAATGAAACAGCAACTGACCATGAACTATAATTCCTATTAACTAACTATTCATTGCTTTGATTAATGGATCCAATACATAGTTATATAACAAGGGACTATGTGGATCCCCTTGTTAAATCCTTGTTTAAGATGGGTTATATCAGTTTTAAAACCTAGGTCTAATATAATCATAGTGGCACTTTGAGAGTATCGCATCACCCAGTTGACAAACTTTGAAGTCAGTTTGGCATTTTCCATAGCCAACTTAGCATAATCCCAGTCTATTCTGTCATGAACTTTTCTTGGTTCAAAAAAACTTATGATGCCAGTTGTACTAAAATATTACTACATTGTCTAATTGTTGAATGTTATTCCAAATTGAACGTCATGGTACAAAACCATATTGATGTTTGGATATATAGTTAGTTGAGATAAGTCCTAACCTCACAGTTAAAACCATTTTCATAAATTTTTTACATCTGTATTTGATAGAGATATTGGTCTACTATTAACCAAATAAGTAGGGTCGCCTTTCTTCATCAAAGTAGTCACATAGCTTTCCCCACTAGCTGGCAAAGCTTCTCAATTTTCAAGGCAAAAATTAGTAATTCTTAAACAAACGTTTGCTTAAAAATCAAAAAATATTTGAGTAAAATTCATATGACAATCCATTGTATGTATTATGTATGTATGTGACACATTATTTCATAAAAAAGGCCAAAAAAATTACCAAACGTGTCAAAAATACTCTATAAATTTTGTAAATGGTCATATGTTATTTTTTTAAAAAAATCTATAGAAATCTTAATAAAATTCAAGATATAACATAGTAATTATGTAAAAATCAATGGAAAATTTATATTGTTCTTGCTGATATTTAGGTATTTTTTTGTTTAATTTACTAGTTCATAGGTCTTGATAAGCAGTTGTAAGTCTTTTGTTTTTAGTTTAACAATTGGTTTTTGTTGAGTGATTGCTAATTTTTGTTCAATCTAATAGGGCAATTATTTTGGGTGAGTGGCTGATAGTTTTTGGCTAATTTGATAGTTCAATTTGGTCTCACTATGTGGCTAAATTAGCTAATTGAATTGGCTTAATTGATTTTTCCTTAGTGAAGGTGGTTGGTTGATCAGATAGGCTTAATAATCTGAATTTATTGTTGGTCATCTGTCATTAAAAAATAAAACAATTATCAGAATCATTTGGTAAAATATAAACCCATGAAAAGCTGGGATAATTGGTTATTCTATGTAAAGTTTTTACATGTGAGTTCCTCTTTAAAAGAGCTTCTGTCTTAAATTTTATCTTCACTGAAGGCTACATGTTTAGTCAAGATAAGAAGCGCCAAGTTGAAATATAACCAAATATTGCGTACTAAAATTTTGGAGTTATCTTTATAGGAATACTAGCATTGTTTTTTCCGCTTGGTGTCACTTTCCAAGCGAATTTATTAAAAGTAAACTAAAACTTTGACTTCTAACCACCAATCCTACCCATGATATTGGATTCTCCACCAGCTGCTCAAGTGTGGAGCAGCGGTGAAACTCACCCCAGCATTTTCCATACAACAAGAAAACGCGCTTGGACTGGTTTGTCCAGTCCCAACAAAACCTTGGGCTGGTTCAATCCACCTAAGGATCTCAACACCCATCTCGCACATAACCAGGCAGTGCCCTGCTGTCCCCTGGTGCTCCTCCATAGCAATATGCATTTTGGCCTTCAGTTCAAATATGGGAAGTTATTCCCATATAATGATAAAAAATAATCAAAATAGATCAGGCAGTGATGCAACCTGCCAGATTCATAGGCTTCCGCCCCTACAAGGGGTATTTTGACTTGGGCTTCACATGTGAAGCTGATGCCATCACTGCAGCAACTGTGCCCCTGATTTTCCAGGGTACCCCTATTCCCACCAATCAGATGAGGCTCCCAACGAACACCACCTTGGTGGTCCAGTTCGCTGGTTTGCCCACCCACCTTCCCCCCCGCAGTGCTCCATCAGGAGCTGATGGAAGGTTTAACAACTATGGCTCCAACCCCATCCTACAATTTGTGGTCCCAAATGGGGCCACACACAAAGCTGGGCCTCAGGCATTTGCCACAATCAGACCTGATTTTAATAAAATTGCTTTGGCAATTCCACTACTGTGCTGTCATCTCATCTGCCCCTGACCATCCATTCTGGGCATGCGTTGAGGGTGGATGGACTATCTGTTCATCCTGTCTTGAGATGGACCACTTGAAACGCAAATGCCCATTACTGGTGGCTTCCAATGGCTCTGCGCCCTCATCCACCGGAATCCATTCTGTGACCAAACCCCACGCTTTTTGCAGTATGGTTACTATCCTACCCCCCTCCTCAAAAGCCTACCAATACAGATAAATCCACAAAGACCAATCAGGCATCTTCTCCGCCCAGTGCCACAGATGCTACTACCAATCATGGACAATTTGGACAACAGTTCACCCCCATGCTGCCACCAAAACAAGCAATCATCAGAGATGCTGATTCCCCCAATTCAATTCAACTAGAACCCATGTGAGTTATTGGCTGAAATTTATGAGTCAGGTAATCTCATTGAAGAACCACATCTACAAATTGAGTAGTTTGTTAATGCATATTGGGACGCCAAATACACCCCTCTTTTATATGCCCCACAGCCAAATGCCAAACCATTTTGCAGTGACCACCAGCTTGCAGTCAAAGCAGCTGCCATGCCAGATTGTCATCCCCTCCACAAAGCTGTCACCAAATTAGTGGCGATGCTCATAGGAAGTATTCCCCCTCCTGTTATCCCCTCAACCCTCACCCCATAAAGTAAGAATACAATGAATCAATTAACAAAGATGTCAATGACACTATCCAGAACGTGGTAACTGTAGTATGGAATCCTAAAGCTAAGATTACCCAAACCAATATTACCACTCTATTAAACTCCCAAATGCCTGCATTAAAGCTGAAAAAACTTTAGCCAAGTATATCAGCGCCATTTTTTAGCTGGCAATTTCCATGAGATACCAATCATTAGTGATATTGAACCACATTCTGATAATGCCCTAACGCCCTTGCTCTCCGCCTTGACCCATGCCCTATTCTGGGAAGAGGAAGCTGATGCCAAAGATGAGCCCCCCTGATCCCCCCTCCCCTTCCGCCATGGAGGGATAAGCAGTTTCCACTGCCCAGCTGGTTGTTTGTTTTCATTTGGTGTGTATCATTTGATCCACTTATTTTGAACATTTTGTTTGAATTGATTAGTTACATTAGGTTTTAGTTTTTTTATCGGTAATGTCTGTCCCCTGGTTGGCTTATCTTAAATAAATCAAATAAATTGGAATAATATCATTATAAAAAATATATCATAAAGATGATAAAAGTATTTTTTCACACTATAATTTTTTGAAAATCAGTTGACCACATTATCCATCCCATCATCAGATTAATCAGTTTAAATATCAAAAGTTTCCAATCTGATATTTTGGAAATGAAAAATCAATTTAAGTATTAGTCATATTTAATCAATGAAAGGGATCCATTAATTATTTCAATTAATATTTTCGTCAAGAATCATCCACAATAATATTGAACAGAGATTCAATGATGGAGTACACCTTATAGTCAAGTTATCAGGAGGAATAATTTGGATCAAACAGTTGAAAATCGCCAAA
This sequence comes from Massospora cicadina, assembly GCA_022478985.1. Taxonomy (NCBI): domain Eukaryota; kingdom Fungi; phylum Entomophthoromycota; class Entomophthoromycetes; order Entomophthorales; family Entomophthoraceae; genus Massospora; species Massospora cicadina. Next base: position 8,600 of record JAKSZP010009756.1, read on the forward strand.
CAGTATAGGCGTTTTTAAACATTTATTTTAATGATAGAAGTGTCATCGGAAACATGGTCTGAATCAAATGGTATCTGGCTCCTGACGCTATTTATTGGTTGCCAAACATCAAGGATTACACTGCCTAAGAAAAATTAAGGGAAAGTTACCCACCAGTATTTGTAAGCTAAAACTCAAGGATCAAAGCATCTGGGGAACTATTAATTAAACTCCAATGGGCAACTGAATGGCTGTGTACCAAAGGGACTATAAAAGCCCCTTGTAATTTCCCAATAAAGAAAGATCTTAATTTGATAAGCTTAGTTGTTTATACATCGGTTAATAGCTTACTCTTAGGATAATAGTGAAAGGATTGGATGTCCTCATGTTGTTGGTGTTATCAAACCTCCGCTTGGCTCTGCGTGAAGAGAATAGGAAAGAGTTACCTACCAGCTAAAAGATATCTTCAAGAGGAAGAAGCACCTGTCTATCATCAGACAATTTACTCAACGTGGCTTTTAATGCAATTAACTTCAATAATAGTCTTCATACCATTATTGCCAAAGTTTATTTACTTCAGTTAATCAACACAAATGGTCAATGATCTGTGCAGTTAAATCAGGGAGAAAAGTGAGCTACAATTTAAGAGGCCCAGATTTTAACAATTAGTACTCACTATAGGGTGTAGTTGAGTTGTCAAAAGCAAATTCCAATCCACATTGTTGTAAAAGAGTGAGCTTCAGAAGATCTGGATGAAGATACAGACCATCAATCAGAATGTGCTTAGCTAAGAATCACAAACTGATATTAATACTTTGGAGGAGCATATAAACAAAGCGGAAGAAGTGGTCAAACAAGTTGGTAATGTGAATAACCACCTTTGTGGAAAAGTTGCCTCTTTGAAGCGGAAAGTGGGTGAACTCATTAATGAAGTTTTTTTTCAAGAAATTGGATGTGAAGTGGACTAGAACGCCTCCAACGTTTTTTTACAACTTTATGGTTAAATGATGAAGTTTACTGAGGAGTTAGAAAATTACAAATGTGATTGTGCACAACTCAAGGTACATGAACTGATGAAAATACATGTGAAACTCCAATCAGGAAGACACCTCTACCCCAAAAGATGCCTGAATTGCTTGCTGATATGTCAGAAATGACTCCCAAAGCCAATCAATGGTTAATCGAGTCATTGGGCAGTAATCTTCTGTGAGTTGAGCAACTGAGCGGGTTGGATACTTCAAAATTGCATGCCGTCCACTAAGATAATACCCTGGAGTGTTTCCATCTCTTTGAGATGATAATTTTTGGTTATGTGGACCATCAGAAAGCGGTGACCATAAGGAACTGTCTTAGCACTAATTTCTAGAATCTGGTGCTAACTTACCCCAATGGGGACAACTGGTCATATGCTGAAGCAAAAGGATCAATCATGTTGGAATTTGGAAGTCCTACTTGGTTAGCAAATTGCAAACAGGAATTCAAGATATAAAATTCTGCAAGAGTGAGACTCTGGCTATTTTCGCCAATAATATCTATCAAGAGTCCCAGATCTTGGTTGGGAAAAAATGCTTACTGAGTTTGATGAATGTATAGTCATGCAGGCGGTGATTCAGTTTTACTGCAAACTGCATTGGATTATTGCAGCAGCATTAGTAGCCCAAACAATGACCTAGCAGATGGTGGACCATCTGAATATGCTTGGAGCCACTTTTTAAGCTCCCAATAGAACCTTTAAAGTGATCCAAACGAAGGATCAGAATATTGTTAAATTCGCTGAACCCACTAAAAAGCCTGTGAGTCAAATTGTGATGGGAAACAAACCTGAAACTCCAAAACTGTGGACAAAACATAAATTCGCTGTTTCCAATGTGGGAAACTAGGCCATTTAATTGCCCAGTGTTGGGACAAAAAGCTGAAAGATAAACTTAATCTCTTTCAGACCAAGGAAACAGGTTCAGATTCAGGAAACGGACCAGCAGTCTAGACAAGAGACAGTCTAGTACTACTGATAAACCTGTATCACCTGATATAATTAATGATGATATTGACATCTCTAATCTATTTGTGGAAGAAGTGCGCCTGATCCGCTCCCTCATGTGATCAACATAGATGTAAACGTGATTATCCAAGCCAAAGTGAAGTTTATTGACCCCAAAATTGCTAAGGAGGTTGCTTGGCCATACGCATGACAGTTAGTGGAGAAAATCAGATCTGCCAAAAGCCCTGAAGACTCACTTAAAACGAAGTTGGATGAAGAGAACGTTTCCTACCTTTAAGCGCATTCAAGGAGTCACTTCCTGATTTATCCACTCAAATAATTGACACTCTTGATTTGGCAAATAATGCCGCTAGCCATTCAGTAAATACTTTATTGCAGTACTCAAAGAGTACCTATGAAGATATTCTAGTTAATAGGATAAGAGTAAGAGCAATAATTGATAGTGAAGTGCCAATAAACATCGTTTCCACCAAATCAGTTAAATGCATGAAGATTTTTCTTGATTTGGAACATTAAAAAGTGTTTAGAACATATAGAATAGACATTACCATCTCATGTGGAGCCTATAGTGTGCTACCACTTCATTCAGATCGCTGATGGTGTCATCTCCCACTATAGTGATGCCAATTCAAATTATGATATACTTATTGGGATGGAGTTTCTGAAGAAGTAAGGGGTAAAATGTAATTTCAAAGAGAATGATCTGACATTATTGGGGCAGACGTTGCCTTTGGTGTACCAGTGGGTGGGAGAGACCCGCTGAAGGATAGGAATAATTTTATCAACATGATTTATAATAATGACATTACACCCATTCAATTTAAATTAGTTGGGCGAAAATTGAAAGCAATACTGATGAGATATTATGGAGAATCATGGAACGCCTATAAGGTTAAATGTGATGAACACTATTCCACTGATAGTTCAAATTTTAGTTAACACAGGGTTAACTATCAAACTTCCAGAACAGCTACATGGGGAATTTCATGTGCACATGACATTATATTGGGGACTGACTCCAAAGATAAGGCTGGGCGCCAGGAGGCCCAGAAGATGAAGCTACTGGCCTTGCTGACCTGATGCATACCCTAGACCAACGCTGGGTATGGGCAAAATATGCCAGGTTGGTACTAGCGTGGTGCCAAATGCCCAGCCCCCCACATTGACCCAGGCGTTAAAATGGATGATCTACTGAATTAACGTGGGTTGTTCCATTTGGTTTGTTGAGACAAGGGGTTTTGAAACCCATTTCATTTTTGAAACAATGTGTTTGGGTTGAATCCAACTTCAATTGATCACTCCAGTGAAGTCACTTTCAGTTTATTCAACTAATTCAGATGATAGCATTGCCCTATTGGTGGGTCAGTTCTTGGGCCCACTGCAGCAAACCCCTTATTCCCTCATCCAAGATTAAATATGTTTTCCTTGACCAACATTCCTTGTTGGTCGACTTCCTGAATAAAAAATTCCCCATTTTTTTCTGTTTTATTAAAATGTTATTTTGTATGATCCTATGCATGGACCCCTTCACAGAGGTCTCGCGCCACATTAACCAATTTATTTTGAATACAATCAGATTTTCCCCACATGCACCGTTGGTTCGCCCAGGTACCCTACAACCTGGGCCATTTTTCCCTTCTCTCCTTGTACACCATGTCAATTTTGGATGGTTCCTAATCATACTTCTTGGTTTTAGTTATTATTGTTCCAGCACCCTCTGCTGGGCACTAGTAGCTTTAGTACTAACAGCTAGTTTCCATGCGTTGGCTCTGTGCACCGAGCATCACCATGCTGGAAACAGGAGAGTTATAGACACTCTCCTTACAGGGAAGTTATCAGCCCAAGAAGAAAATCAAGAATTGAGCCATGGGTGGCGCCAGGAATCTTTATGCCTGGTCATGAAGAAATAAGTGTGCTCTTAGCCAATCTGGGAGAGAAACCAATAAAAATTGAAAAGAATCAAATCATCACTTTTTTACATCTGATCCCAATGGTAGAACTTAGTGCATTTTAAAATTTTGGGTCATTCTCTAAAATGAGATTTGCTGGCAGAAACTGCTCAAAAATATCAACATGTTAGTGGATCATGAGCAGTTAGCTGATTTAACCAAAGATCAGCAAGAGTATGCGCTCCAATTATTCAAAAAGTATTGAGAGATAATCACTCAGAATAATTATGATTTGGGATGTGTGAAAAACGTAATCCACAAATTTTGATACTAGGGGGTACCCGCCAATAAGGATGATACCTGTTTGTAGGTCAAGAGCTGCTGAAACTGGAATCAGTGACGAAATTTAGAAAACTAGTGGAGCTTGGGCTACTCGTTCCTTTTGTCCAGCCCATTGGAGAGTCTGATCCTTCTGGTGAAAAAAAGGATGGATCCAATCAAGTAGTGATCAATAATTGCTGATTAAATAAAATCTCTAAAAAACTCCTATCAACTGCCACACACTAATGACGCACTAAATCGTCTGGGGGAGGCAAAATACTTTTTGGCTATGGACCTGATTTTGGACTATTGGCAAATCAAAAAGCCAAAAGAAGATCAAGAAAAATGTGTGATAATTACCTTACATGGGTTTATCAGCTGACCAGAATGCCCCAAGGTTTATGCAATGACCAGTGACATTTTAAAGAGCTATGTATTCAATAAACAGTGATTTGAAGTTATCCTGTGTGCTGTTATATTTAGACGATATCAATACCATTAGAAGAACATTCACCAATCACTTGGAGCATCTGAGGGAGTATTAAAGCAGTTGACAACAGCAAATCTGAAAATTAATCTAATAAAAAGCTTTTCTTTAAAAAATAGCTCAAATACTTAAGGTTTGTCATAAACTCTGATGGATTACAGCCACAACCAATGAATATTGAAGATTTTGTTTAGGTTTTTGATCTCAAAAAGTCTCTGTGATACTCAAGTATTTCTGGGGATGGTCAGATACTATTGCCAAACATCAAAGATTTCGCTGGAATTGCTGAACCTTTATTCCACTTACTTAAGGATCCAAAAAAAGAATTTTTGTTGAGCAATGATGCCCAGAAGTCATTCAATAACCTCTGAAATATCTCATTAGCAACCCCAGTGTTAAATATCCAAATTTTAATTAAATATACAATCCAAAAGAGAGATGACTCATTAACAGCACTTAAAGATGTTCTAGGTCAAGTGGATGAAAATGGGAAAGAAAATCAAGTTGCATAGTGAGCAGAACCCAGTCACCAGCTGAAAGAAACTATATTATAACAGAGTGAGAGTGCCTGGTGGTAAACCACGCATATAAATTATTCTGAGCTACATAAATGGGATGCACTTTAAAGTCATAACTGATTACTCATCCCTGCACTGGCTTCATAGCTTGATTGTAACAGAGGTTAACTGGAACATTAGGCTTTAAAGCTGCAAGCGTATGGTTTTTAAATTATTCACCAAGAAGGAGCAGCGCATCAGAATACAGATGAAATGTCATGATTGCAGCTTGACAAGTCATATATCATCAGGATGATGAGTTATTTCAGCGGATGATTGAAGGAGATATCAGGGAGGAACCCCAAGAAATTTGGAGCGCGCTAAGAAAAGCAATAAAGAATACCAAGTTTAAGAACAATCAGGTATACAAAACGATTGGGGGAAACAGTTTTTATTTCCTAAACTTTCAGAATGTGTGGATATCATCTGAGTTACTCATAAGGTCAATGGCCATGGTGGCCTAAAGAGGACTGTGTATCACATTCACCAGTATTACTACTGGAAATCAATCAACTATGATGTCACATACTATCTAATCTGTTGTGTGTAATGGCAAATACAAAAACCGCACAAGAATGTCATGGGGTACAGGCTACTATGACCTTGTTTTGTGTGCACATGGTGTCCATAGATGTTATGGGACAGTTGAGTGTCTTCACTAAAGGCGTGAAGTAAATAATTGTCACAATAGACCATCTAACCAGATGGGTCAATATGAAAGCCCTAAGTAGAATGGATGGAATGAGTATGGCAAAGTTTATATTGGACCAAGTGGTCTATTGGCACAGATGCCCTCAAGTTATCCTTAGTGACAATGTGATCAAATTAACATCTTTTGTGGTACCCAGGATAAACAAATTAATGGGAATGCGAGGAGTTGTATACATCCCCTATTGCCCAGAAACCAATAGTATGGTGGAAAAAGTGAATGCAACTCTAGCCTCAACGTTACAAAAGTTGGTTGCAGGGAAAACTTTCACTCGTGGAGCTTATATGAGCTCATTCATATCCAACTACAATATCAGTTACCATTTTAAGACTAGAAAAATTCCATTAGAACTTTTATATAGGCGAAGGGCCGCATGGCATCCAATATTGTATTCTGACTTTGAGATAGTTTTTGGTTTGAACTCCAAACAATATCTATTATGGCTAGCCAATATCATGATTGAATTACAATCTCAGGCTTTCAATATGATACTGAAAAGGAAAGTCAATGCAAAGGAAATGAACAGCCTGAATCAGCCTACCTTGAAAGATTAGGGGAGATAGGATAGGCTATTGTAATACTTATAGTTTCAGAAAAACAAGTTGGACGCTCTATGGTTGGTAACATTCAAAATTATCACCAAATTGGCAAATGATGCCTATATAATCAAAAATATTGAAGATGGTCAAATAGCCTTTAGAGTCCACGCAAAATTTATAGTATTGGACTTAGGAGGAAAAAAACAATAATGAAAAAAGTTAAAAAATGCTGAAATAAAGATAAAAAGATGCAAAAAAATAAAAGAAAAATAAAATATATATTAAAAATCAATTTTTATTTATTTGTTGTGGAAATGCATATGACAATGTTCCTCCCTACAAGTGTGAAGGAAGCGGAAGATAATGATGGAAACAAGTCCTAATGGTTAGCAGGATTAGGAAAGGCTGAAACTAGATTAGTCAAAATAGCCCATATGAACAAGTTTTCAGGAGGACCAGCTTGGGTGGAAACTGGTCTGCTCTGAGTAGTCCCAAGGCGCTAGTGCCAGACTCAGCAAGGCCAGCTGAGAAGATCCTGAGAACAATGAGGAGTCATTGTAACCCATCCTGAGGTTAGTACCAGTCAACTAATGAATTCACTGGAACCCATCATGGGGTAGTACAGGTTGAATGGTAAGACGCCATTGGGAACCCATCCTGGGGTTTGTATAAGTGGATCAGTTCATCTCTTAGCAAGAATGCCCAATATGGTATTGGCTCAGCATGATTTCACATAAACTACACTAAAGAGAGGTGGCAGTGGGTAGCAATCAAGGATGAGATTCCATGAAGCTGAACATGGCATGATAATATTGAGTGTGGATAGAGCCAAACTCTGCTGAAGTCATAGAAATATGATGGCCAATTTGTTATTGCCTGAGGCAGATTCCATCTCAAGGGTTATATCTTCCACTGAATAGTCTGTCAAGCGGGGATATGTTGGAATTTCAGTTGAGCAAATTATCCATCCCATTGACAGTTTAATCAATTTAAAGATTGGTAGTTCCACTAATATATTTTGGTGATGAATGCCAACTAGAGTATTAGTCTTATATAATCAAAGGAAGAGATCCAATGATTATTTTGATAAGTTTTTTTTGTCAGGAATCATCCCTGACAATATTGAACAGAAATTCAATGAGGGAGTAACACCTGATAGTCAAAATATATGAGGGATTGCAAAAGATCAATTTATTGGGGAGTTGTCAAAACTACATAGGCGTTTTTAACGCTTGTTAAAATAGTATAAGCATCATCAGGTAACACGAACAGAATCAATTGGTGTCCAGCTCCTAACACTAATATTGTTCAGTGAACATTGATGATTATGCTACCTAAGATATATTAAGCAAAGATACCCGCCAGTATATGTAAGCTAAAACTCAAGGATCAAACCATCTGGGGAACTATTAATTAAACCCCAGTGGGAAGCTAAAAAGCTTTGCGCCAAGGGTACTATAAAAGCCTCAAAATAATCTCCCAATAAAGACAGATCTCCATTTGATAGTAGCATAGTTGTTTATAGATTGATGTATAACTTACTCTTAGGATAAAAGTGCAAGGATTGTATATCCTTAGGTTGTTGTTGCTATCTGATCTCCACATTTCTCTGTGTGAAGAAAATAGAGAAGAGTTCCCTACCAGTCCATATATATCTTTAAGAAGAAGCACTTGTTTAGCGTTGGACCATTTCCTCCTCATGGCTTTTTGGGCAATCAACTTGAATAATAGCCTTCATACCATTATTGCCCCAGTTTAATTATTTCAGTTAATTAACGCAAATGGTCAAGAATCTGTTCAGTTAAATCAGAAAGCAGAAGCGAGCTGCAATCTAAACGCCCTGATTTTAATGTTAATTCATTTATCAAAAAGCCTATAATTTATGATTGAATTAGATGAAAGCTGATGCAGTAATTTATTTTATTTATAAAACTGAATCAAGCTACATTATACCTTATTCAACCTTAATTGCTGACACCAATTCTTTTTCTTAGCTATATATAAGTACTAAAAAAGTAGGGAGTATGTAATTGAGTTTCTCAAATTTAGGAAAACTCTCTTTTGCTTTGACATAAAATTCAAAGCCAATTTGAATTTTTTAAAAATACAAAAAATCGCTGCTCAATTGAACCAAAGCTTACAAATGTCAATGATATTGACGCCTGCAGCCCCAGCTTGGGGTGGTGGTGCGCCGCCATCGGGCATATTTTGGCTGCCACTGATATGCGCCTGGGCTGGCTCTGCTAACCCCATAACAATACCATTCATTATGTCCCCTCTCAGGACTTGGCCCACCATCTCGCAAGTTCCCAAGCAGTGCTCTAAAGCCCTTTGGTTCTCCCACAGAGCAATTTGCATTTTGGCCTCTGGGTTGAATATGGGAACCTCTTCCTATATGTAAGCACTGCCATCATTGAGATGGCCATGGCAGTGCTTAAATCCACCATCTTCGTTAATTTCTGCCCCTTTAAGGGGTTATAACCTCAGTTTCCGTTTTGAGGCTGACAGAATGGCAGTATCTAAGCTGCCATTAATTTTTAAAAATAATCTCCTTCCTACCATTTGCACCTGACTCCCAGATGAGGCCACATTGATGGTCCAGTTTGCTGGGAAGCCCACCTACCTTTCCCCTGAATGCCTCCACCATGAGCTCTCAGAGGGTTTGGCCATTTATGGCGCAGACCCAATGTTGCAGTTTGTGGTTCCCAATGGGGCAGATCAGTTGGCATGACCGCACAACTTTGTGATGATCTGCATAAACCATCGTGACACACACCTCACAATCCCCCCTCACACAGTAGTCAGATCTGCCCTGATCACCCATTCTGGGTGCACATCAAGAACAACCACGTCATTTTCCCCTTGTTCTTTGAGCTTAATCACTCATAGCACAAGTGCCCTGCAGCTTCCGCCTCCACCATTTCCACTGCTCCACCCTCCAGCGTCAGCTTGGCTGCAGCAACGCCCAAATTTTTTGTTTAGGGCTTAATTCTCCCACCCCAACCTTGGCGAATTCTGGCGTGGCTTCCAAAGTTGAAGCCAATTAAAATTTAAAAAAATTAAAATTTAGTTGATTTTTGTCAACCTGGCTGATGGCAGTAAAAGTCTCAGCTGAGCCGCTATGTTCAACAGTTCATGGCCAATCAGGTCTGGCCAACATGTCAATTCTGGTGGCTGGTCCAGTTTTAGCTGAATCAATTTTTTTGAGTATCTCAATTGGATTAACAAAAGCAACCTGATGTATAATGTCAAACCAAATTTTATAAGGAGGAATTTTTTGTCAATACTCCCAATTTTACGCCCCACTGTTTTTGTCCTAAAAATGGTTATCTAATTTATAAATATAAAATAAAATGTCAGTCAAAGCCACTGCTGCTCCTGCCAACACACTACTCTGACAGCAACTCCCTGGAGCAATGGGACCACTGTTTGAGGGTATGACTATCCACAATTTTCCCTATGTATTATTTAAGGAAGATGCAAAGTATGCATTGAGGAGCTGACTTTTTGTGTGAGCCTTGCCTGCATCTACGCAGCAAAAACATCTTGTTTTGACCCTAATTATCCCAAAACCAACTGGCGCATCAAGTCATTAACTTGTGTGCCTGCTCTCATCACTTTCGCTGAGCATCAACTTGCTCAATATGTTGAAGCAATGGACACTGCCAGTTCATTAACAAAGAAAACCCACAATTATACCTCCTTATGCATCATATCGCTGATGCTCCTACCCCAATGTTGTCTGCCACGGGCTGCCAGCTAAAGCGGGTTCCAGACAATTGTTTCTCCCAAAGCATCCTCACCTTCTGATATGGCTTTTTAGGCTGTTAGCTGAGGTGCCTTATTAGGAATTTTTATATTTCTAATATTCCCTTTGTTTGGCCCATTTGCAAATAAAAATGCGTGGAAGCTCCCCCTTTTAGGTTGGGTTCCCACTAGTGCTAAAAAAGAGTTTTTCAAATCTAATACCAAAAATACTTCCCATGGGTTAGTTAAACTTTGCAATCAACACAAAAGAGCTTCCTTTTTGATAAAAGCTGAAGTCTTGTGGAGCAACACCTGCAGTTGAATTGGGAGTTTTTCCCATTTTGAACCAAAATATGGAAGAAGCTGTTGGCTGTCCCCTTCATCATCCTGAGTGATTTAGCCCATGCGGTAGATGAGAGGTAGGTGATGGTCTATCCCTTAAAAGTCAAGCTATTTTCCCCACTGAAAATCACCCATGAGTTATTACAGCGGATACAGGGGGTTTGCTGGGAAGTGGTGGCATCCAAGGGCTCCTCTCCAGAAATGGGTTGACAGCGATACTCCCCCTTGGAAGGTTTCTGGTTTTTCTGATTTCTACTAAGGTAGGTGAACTGGGTTCCAAGGAAAGAAAATTGAAGAAATTGGGTTTGAGCTGGGGAACCCCATCCTTTGTGCCTCATCATCACCAGTAGTTGAAAGCCAGTATCAACAGGTATAGGTGCGCCAAACCCCTTTTGACCCAGTGGGACCACCTTATGTGGCTTAGCCGAGAGCACCTTAGTCTCCCACCAAATGATGCATTGATATTCCACCAAACAAAATCGCAGCAGAAGGGAATGTTGGTGGCAAAGTTTGAGTGTGAGTTGCTGGCCAGGTCTGGATCAATCTAGTATTTAAATTTCTGAAGCCTATTTAGCATATCAAAATCACAAATTATTCCTACCGTGAATGTCATTGCATGGGTCTTAATTTTTATTTAGTGAGATTATAAGATGGCGGATCACAATAGGTTCCATTTTCACTCTATTTTTTCTCTCTTCCTGTCATTTAGTTAAATAAAAATTCTTATATCTATTTCTTTTGTAACAACTTTTCTCTCTCGTTGCAATCACTTTTGCAACAAATTCAATTCAAGTCTAGGTAAAGTTTGATAATCTCATTGAGGAGATTAGTTAGCGCCCAATGTCAGGGAGCAGTTGGGCGAGTAAAGTCAAGGGCACAGGTGTTGGCCCCGCGTCATCCAAATTTCACAAACGCCCCAATGAACCCGGAGGAATAGATAAACTAAATTAATAAAACTGTCAGTTACTATTTCCCCAGAAATTTTAGCTTGGCAAGCGAGTTGCAACCAGTACATCAATATGCCGCACTCCCAACCACTATTGTTGGTGGAACATGGGGTGTGGGTATTCCTGGATGTTCAGCAAACGGCGCTTTGGGAGATGTTTTGTGGTGATGTACACACACATTTCCCAAATGCGGTGAACGTCACACCCCATACATGCCATGCGGTTGGCTGGATCTTGGCTTTGAAACTAAGGAAGCAGCGGATAAAGCTGCAAAAGTGCGCGTAATAGTATACCTCCTGGATGGTCAGCAGGTCATCAAAACAAAGCGCACCCATTGGACAAATTCAAATCAGATTTTTGTGACTTTTGACTTCCTGCCCACAATAGTCAAGTGCACTGTACTTGAACACCACTTGAAGGCTGGACTCAGTATATATGGCGAAATACAATCCTTTTAAAATGCAGCACTTTACACTAATGCCAAACTTGTGCACAGGCAAAGTGATTGCAGTCTTAACCCCAGCTGAGGGGATAGCAAAGGACCTAACCCAAATCCCGCATACATCTTTTGTCAAAATTGATGGGCATGCCACCCACCCATTCAGGGTCACAGTGGACAGCGCACCTCCCATCTGCGCATTCTGTAGCGCTTTTGGCCACAAGGCCCACACCTGCCCCATTAAGGAGGGCGTTGCACATCAAGAGATTATCTCAGATTTAATGAGTGGTGGAGAAGCCCACTATGAACTGACACTAGACACCAAGGCAGCCTTCCTGTGGGGAGCACAAGGCTGCTACATCCTAGTAAAACCAGTGTCCCCACAAGAGCGGAAGAAGGCCAAACAGGCCCACAGGGTGGCAGCCAAGGAGGCAGCCAAGACCACTTCCACAATCCTGCCATCCCAGCTCCAGGAGTACATTGAGACTTTTGCGGCGAAAGCAGCTTGTGAATCCCTCAACCAATCAGATTGGGACGCCCAAGCCAATTGAGCCACCTAAGCTGAACACCTGATAAGCGAGTCAGTTTCACCTGACCAATGCGCCCAAGCATCAATTGGGACCAAGTTGGTCACCAACTTTCCTACTGATATCACCTTCAAGCAATGGTGCACTGCAAATGCACACACTGCAAAAATCTTCTTGCAGCAAGTAAAAAACCAAAGGCAAAAGCCAACATGAACCCAACTGCTAAAGCTACCCACTCCAACAATTACACCGTAGCATCACATACCTGGGGCGCCACCAAGCGCCATGAAGAAAATGAGGAGGCTGAAGGGCTTGGGTGCCCTTCCCCTCACACCTAAGGTGCAATGGGGGAGCCTTTACTTTAGGGATGTTGAACATCGCTGGACTCAAGGCCTCGCCATCCTGGGCTAGGAAACTGAGTTTTTTACAGAATAATTTACCTGTGGAAATCCTGGCTATTCATAAAACCCACTGTCCGCGCGGTAATGAGGAATCATGTAAAACCATGCTCCTCCCTTCCCTCTCCTTCTGGTCCAAGCACTGTGGGGTGCTTGTTTGCATGAACAAATATTTTAAATTTATATTGTCAACTTCATTTCTAAATGGCTATGTCCTTGTTGTCACCTTTTTGTGGGACAATAAAGTGCACGCTATCATCAACATTTATGCCCCAACCTGTGCACGTGAACATCAGGAATTTTTCTCATTGGTCAATTCCATTCCATTGCCCCATGACCCTTTTGTTGTCGTAGACATGAACTGCTGGTTGAGCCCATCCACAGACCGCTGGCCCTCATCACCTACACCCCCACAGGGCACGTAGAACTCCGCGTTCTCAAAGCCACCCTAGGGTTGGTTGATACTTTGCCATGTCATGCTCTGCTACTCAAAAACATGTCGCGCCCCCACATCCACAATGGCCAGTTAAGGTCCATGTCCCACATCAACCTTATCCTCGCGCTGTTGAAATTTTGTACCCAAATTTCCCATTTCACCATGACGAAAATTGATTTCTCTGACCACATGTTGGTATCGTTCTCCTTCCATTTATCCAATCCAGCAGCTCAGGCTCTGAAATGGTGCAAACTTCGCCCTGCCAAAATCACATCGACAAGATTTTCCTTGTGGGTGGAATCTGTGACCATGGCTCCAGAGTTTGTCACACCATTTTGCGCAGATCCAATTTCTACATGGTCTACCTTCAAGGCGAGCTCAATCTGCCAGGCTCGCCACCTTTCCTCCTGCTGCTCATGGTCCACCTCAGCGGTCATTTCGTGCACTCTGGCAGAGTTGGACCACCTGGAGTCAAACGTCCCAGCCGCAGGCTACAGCCCAGCTTGGGGTCACAAGTGGGCGAAAGTCTCCGCCCACCTTAACACTCTAGTGAGACAACACAAGCATCAGTTTTGTGTTCAGTACAAAGCTAAACACATTACAGTGGGTGACATGTGCTCCACTTATTTTTTTCGAAAATTCTTTGCACTGTGCCAGAGCATGTCCTGCACACAGGTGTGAAGGCCAGACAATTTTGTAGCGGATATGCCAGCTGAAGTGGAGATTAAAATACAAAACTATTACTCCAAGTTATATTGATCTAAACCAATTCAGCCGGCCAAAATGGCAAATTTTCTTGTTAGTGCACACATCCACACCGTTTCTTTCCCAGAGGGGATGAATTTGATTACTCAGGATGAACACTGGTCTGCTGTTTGCGGTGCACCGTATAGGAAATGCCCAGGCCCAGATGGCATTCCTTATGAGTTCTATAAGAAGTATTTCAAGGATTTATCCCCATTGATGCTTGCCTCTCTTAACCAAAGCCTCTTGGAAAAGCGCCTCCTACCTGGAGGCAAGAGGCCTACACCATTACAAGATTCAAAAAAAGGTGATAAGCTGGAGTTGGCCAACTGGCGCCCCAATTTTCTCATCAACACTGATACTAAACTTTAGCTTAAATCATGGCTAACTGTCTAGGGGTTGCTGACTCTGCTCTCATCTCCCTTGAACAATTCGGTTTCATACCCAGAAGGTCAATTTGGGACAACATACACACCGTAGCCAACATATGTTAGTCCACGGCTTCTGGTGCACTTGTATTTTTAGACAACTAAAGCCTATGATAGAGTTAACTGGGATTACCTCAGGGCCTGTCTCCACAAGTTCCGTCTACCCCCTCGCTTCATCAATTGGGTGATGTTGCTTACGGAATCTGCCACAATGGCTGTGCGTGACCCTGGCTTTCTCACAGATGTAGTCCTCCCTCAAAGAGGCCTCCGCCAAGGGGACCCTTTGAGCCCACTATTGTATAACTTCAGCCTTGACCCACTTCTTCAAAATGTGAATGACCGCCTTACTGGGGTCCATGTGCAAGGCCAAGCCCGGGTCAAAATGTTGTCATTTGCTGATAACTTCATGGGTGGGGTGTCTAACAATCATGATGTACGCGCGCTTGATGCTCTTATCCAGTTTACTCCAGGGTAAGTTATGTTGCACTCAACGCCTCCAAAACCGAAATAATTCTCCTTGGTCAGTATTAAGCCCGCTGGGCCCCAGCGCCCTGTTTCCTAAGTGCCCCATCAGCTAGCACACGAGTTAGCTTTCCCTGTTCACCCCAAACCGCCCCGCTTGTGCTCCCCTTTGTACCAAGCCCCACCATTAACCCTGTCCGCCATTTGGGGGTGTGGTTGGAGGCAGGCGGGTATGACTCATTGGTGATGGAAAACCATATTCTGGACAATGTGAAGAAACGCATAGCTTCCCTCAGAGCTCATCATACCTCCCTTACAGGCATGCTAGTACTAGCCAACTCTATGCTCCTCTCCAAAGTTTGGTTCGGGGCCCACGCCATCGTTTATTCCATAAGTTTCTTCAAATCACTATATGCCCTTCTGCAAGGGTGGCTTTGGTTTGGCTGCCTATTGCCAGTGCCTGGATGTCATGTTTGGCCCTCGCCATAGTGGTGGTATGGGCCTGCTCAAGTTTGAGGCCCAAGCTGCCAAAATCCTTGGCATCTGGATTGCTGCCGTTACTAACCCTGAAATTTCACCCCCAGCTTTGGTCCAGCGTGGCCCGCTCCAACTTCTCCCGCGCTCTGGGCCTCACCAACCCATCCCACTCACACTCTCTGTTGAAGTATCTGGCTTCCCATCCTTTGGCAGCCGGCCCACATGGGACGTCACCACACTTCAAAAGGATCCTTCTTTCCATGCGGGGCGCTGAGTGTAGGATTTGCATTTGTGGGCATACCACCAAGAGTTGGCGCCCCTCTCCTCAGTTCACCCTTGGAGGTACAGGGACTTCCCATTCTGAACGGAGTGATACTCATGAGGCCCCATTTCTTGTCCAAGGTGGACTACTGGACATGATGGACATCCCCTATTCCCTTGATACCCAGAAACCCATTAGGAAGTACGCCCATCACCCTCTTCTGCAGTTTCATATCCATTCCCATGTGTGGTGCTGCTTGATATGGGTGTACCATACTGCTGAACGCTCTAACGCTTTGCACTCATCCTGTGAAATGTGTGGCCAGTATGGAACGCTGTTTCACCGCCTAGAAAATTGCCCTCCATCTAAAACGATATGGCGTGAGGTGCAACGTCTGCTTTGCCAGGATCAGGCACAGCCCTTCAGTCTGTCTAGGTACATGTTTGCTTTATCAATGGCCTCCTCTCTCCCACCCTCACTTTGTGCCTTGGTGGTCGCAATCGCCATGTGGATTATCTACACGATTGTCTTGGATGCCATCTCAGGCTTCACCCCCACCCTCTAGGAAGCTGTACGCCGGTTCATGTCGCACTTAGTGGACCACTTTCAAGCATGGATGTTTGGATACCTCCCACCACGTCGCTGCCAGTTGGTCTCATCCTGGTTCCCGGTTTGGTTCATCAACTCAGACCCCTTCCTATACACGTGCTCAATAGTGGCGCCTGACCGTATACACGTGACCCCCCCTCCCTGTCTTGGCGTTCCCTCTGGCAACAGGAGATAGCATTAGCTTCTCTGGGTGCCCTCCTCTTTGCAGGAGTTTTGTTTTTCTATGGTGTCTTATCAAGTGTTGGTCCCCTGGTCAGCCTTCCACGCATATTTTAGTATTTCTTTTATAACTTTTTCCTCTAGTTGCAATCACTTTTGCAACATATTTAAACTCAAGACTAGGTAAGTTTGATAATATCCTCGAGGAGATTAGTGTGCACCCAATGTCAGGTAGCAGTTGGGCGAGCAAAGTAAAGGGCACAAGCGCAGGCCCACACCATAGAAATTTTTTAAACGCCCCAGTGACACCAGCAGACTTGATAAAAATAATAAAAAACTGGCGGTTAGTATTTCCACAAAGATTCTAGCCTAGCAAGCGAAATGTAACCAGTTCATCAATACTCCGCATTCCCAGCCCCTGTCTTCAGTGGAGCACAAGGTTAAAGTATTCCTGGATATATAACAAATGCACTTTGGGAAAAGTTCTGTGGAGATGTGCACAACCATTTCCTGAATGCAGTATACGTCGCACCACACTCTATGCCCTGAGGTTGGTTAGATCTCAGGTTTGAAAATAAACAAGCAGCGGACAAAGCCACACAGATGCGTGTAGTGGTAGACCTCCCAGTTAGTCAATGGGTGGTCGAGATGAAGTGCACTTGTTGGACCAAATCAAATCAAAATTTCGTTATGATTGACTTACTCCCCACAACTATTAAGCGCACAATGCTTGAGCACCACCCTAATGGCTGGGCTTAAGGCATATGGGGAAATTCATTCCCTTGAGATGCAATACTTTACACTCATGCCAGACCTGTGAATGGGCAAAGCGATTACTGTGATCACCCCATCCACAGTTGTTGTGTAAGATTTGACCCAAATCACCCACAACGCATATGTGTTCATTGATGGACAGGAATCCGGCCCATTATAGGTCACCATGGATAGCGCGCCCCTATCTTCACCTTTTGCCAAGCTTTTGGCCACAAGACCACACCTGCCCAGCCAAGGAGGGCATCACACAAAACGAAATCCTACCCAAAGCAATGAGCTGTGCAGACACCCATTATGAACCAGCCATAGACACTGATGTCGCCTTCCCATGGGGCGTTTTGGAGTGTTACATTCAGGTCAAACCTGTGTCCCCAAATAAGGTTAAAAGACCATGTAGGCCCACAGGGCAGCAGCCATAGCAGCAGCCATGGCTGCATCCGTGATCCTGCCTGCCCAGACCCAGGATGACATCAAGTCATTTTCTGCAGAAACAGCTTGCAAGTCCGTTCTTCAATCAGATCAGGCCGACCAACCTGATGACCTGATGGAAGAGTTGGATCTACCTGATCAATGTTACCAACCCTTGATCAAACCCGATTCTACCACCCATTTTCCTCCCAAATTTGAGTTGACCTGCGATGATGCACCACAGGAGTACAGCGAATGTGAAAACTTGAACAAAATCAGCAAAAAAATTGCCAAAACCATAACTACAGCCAAAGTTTCAAAGTATCTTCAACCCCCGAGTATAAAAAGTGTATCCAACGTGAGCAAATACTACTGCTGCTGACAAAGCGGCAATTGAAGGACTAGGGGGCCCTTCCCATAGCACCTAAGGTGCTATGGGGGATCCTTCACAATAGGGACGTTGAACATTGCTGGACTCAAGGCCTCGCCATCCCAGGCTAGGAACTGAGTTTTTTAAAATAATTTACCTGTGGGAATCCTGGCAATTCATGAAACCCACTATTCACACTGTGCTGAGGAAACATGGGCAACCATGCTCCTCCCCTCCCTTTCCTTTTGGTCGCCACACTGTGGGAAGCTTATACATATGATTTATGATTTTAAATTTATTTCTAAACATTCTTTCCTTGATGGCCATGTGCTTGTGGTGTCCTTCTCGTGGGATGACAAAGTGCACACTATTGTTAACCTTTATGCCCTTACCTGTGTGTGGGCTCACTGGGAATTCCTCTCAGCCATTTCTTCCCTCCCACTTCCTCCTAACCCATTTGTGGTGGGCAACATGAGCTGCTGGGCCAACCCGATCACCAACCGCTGGCCTTCTGCACCTTCCCCCCTGCAGGGGCATGTACAACTTCGCGTTCTAAAAGCCACTTTGGGGCTGTTTGATACCTTACCTAAACATGCACCGCTTCTCTCCAACATGTCTTGTCCCCATGTGCACAACGGTCAGCTGAGGTCTATGTCCTGCATTGACCTTATTCTTTCCCTGTTGGACCTTTGATCTCAGGTTGCACAATTTATGATGACAAAAATCGATTTCACCAACCACAGGTTGGTGTCATTTTCATTCTATTTGGCATAACCAGCCGCACAGGCGCCAAAGTGGTGTAAGCTTCGTCCATCTGAGATCACATGGCCCAGGTTTTTCTAGTGGGTGGACACAAAACTTTGGCACTGGAGTTCACCACACTGTTCTGTGCTGACCCACTTTCTACCTGGGAACCTTCAAAGTGAACATCATCCGCCAGGCACACCACCTATCATTGCATCACTCTTGGGCTGCCTTGGTGGTCATTATGCGCACACTAGCAGAAGTGGACCACCTGGATTCAAATGTCCCTGCTGCAGGCTACAGCCTGGCTTGGGGCTGCAAGTGGACAGAAGTTTCCGTTCACCTTAACGCACTAGTAAGGCAGCACAAACATCACGTTGTGTGCAGTATAAGGCAAAAAACATAACAATGGGCAACACGTGCTCTGCTTATCTTTTCTAAAAATTCTTTGCACTACGACAGAGCTTGGCCTGCACGCAGGTGAAGCTGCTGGACCACTCCATCACAGATACTCCAGCCAAAATGGCAATCAAAGTTCAGTTCTATTACTCCAAATGGTATCACTTCAATCTAATTGAACCAGCCAAAGTTGACAATTTTCTCAAAAGTGCACATATCTACACCATTTACTATTATCCAGAGTTGATGAATTTAATTTCATGGGATAAACTCTGGTATGCCATTCAAAGTGCAACGCACAGTAAAATCTTAGGTCCAGATGTGATTCCTTATGAGTTCTACGAGAAATATTTTATTATTTCTCCTCTATGTTGCTTGCCTCAATGAACCAGTGCTTGTTGGAAACGCGCCTCCTTCCTGGGGGCCAGGAGGCTTTCAAAATAACGCTGTTTAAGAAAGGGGAAAGCCGGACTTGGCCAACTGGCGCCCCATTTCACTTACTAACACTGATACTAAGTTATTTACTAAAATAATGGCCAACCGCCTAGGGAAAGTTTCCTCTAATCTCATTTTCTCTGAGCAACTTGGTTTCATTCCCAAGCGGTGTATATAGGACAACATCCACACTGTAGCCAACTTCTTCAAATCCAAAGCTACTGGGGGCACTTGTTTTCTTAGACCTGCAGAAGGCTTATGATAGAGCCAACTAGGATTACCTCAAAGCCTGCCTTCACAAGTTCCACCTCCCCCATCGGTTCATTAATTGGGTGATGTTGCTTATGGAATCCAACACAATGGCTGTGATTGGCCCAGGCTTTCTCACTGATGTAGTTCTCCCTCAAAGAGGCCTCCGCCAAGGGGACCCTTTGAGCCCACTCTTCTATAACTTCAGCCTCGACCCACTTTTATGCGACATGAATTCCCACCTTACTGGTGTCCAAGTGCAAGGCCAAGCACCAGTTAAGATGTTGGCGACTTGCTGATGATTGTGTGGTTGGGGTTTCAAAAAACAAAGTGCACGCATGCTTGAGGCTACTATTCAGGTGTACTTCAGGGTAAATAACGCTTCACTTAACGCTTCCAAAACCGAAATCATTCTCCTTGGTAAGTTCTAAGCCCGCTGGTCACCAGCACCCCGTTTTCTACCTGTTCCACCAGCTAGCACCAGGATTGCTTCCCCACTCACCCCAACCGCCCCAATTGTGCTCCCTTTCGTGCCAAGACCCATTGCTGGTCTGGTAAGCCATTTGGGGGTATGGCTGGAGTTGGGAGGGTACACCTCAACGGCGATGGAGCACCATATCCTGGACAATGTCACAAAATGCATCGCTGTCCTCAGAGCCCACCAAACTTCCCTCACAGGCAGAGTTGTACTGTTGAACTCTAGGCTCCTATATAAAGTTTGGTTTGTGGCCCATGCTATCGACTTTTCCCCATCCTTATTCACCTCGTTATATGCCCTCCTGAAAGGGTGGCTTTGGTTAGGCCGCCCACCGCCTGTGCGCCTGGATGTTTGTTTGGCTCTTGCCATGGTGGTATTATGGGCTTGCTCAACTTCGAGGCCCTTGCTGCCAAAATACTTGGCACCTGGATCGCTGCAGTCACCAGCCCACACTCCATGCCAACACTGGTCACACGCAGCCCGCTCAAACTTTTCCCGCATATTGGGCCTCAGCGATCCTACCCAGCCCCACTCTCTGTTGAAATACCTTGCCTCACATCCCTCTGCTGCGGGCCCACATGGGACGTCGCCCTACTTCATATAAATTCTCCTCTCCATGTGGAGCGCTGAGTGGAAAATTTGCATCATTGGGCACACCGCCCAGAGGGGTTGCCCTACTCCCCGCTTCACACAGGAAGTACAAGGCCAAGCCATTCTGAACAGTTTGATACCAAGGAAGTCCCCTATCATTGCCAGGGTGGATTATCTGGACATGTTGGACATTCCCTAATCCCTAAAACCCAGAAAGCCATGTGTAAGTAAACCCACCACCCTCTTCTGTAGGTGCATGTTCGTTCCCATGTGTGGTGCTGCTTGAAACAGGTATACCATACCACTGAGTGATTCAACGCGTCGCACTCCTCATGTGTTGTGTGTGACCAATATGGGACTTTGGTCCACCGCTTGAAAGATTGCACGCCCTCACAGGCGATCTGACATGAGGTTAAACGTTTCTTTTTCCAGGAGCAAACACAGGTTTTCAGCCTATCAAAGGACGTCTTCACCTTATCCTTGAATTCCCCAATACAATCTTCCCTCCAAGCCTTAGTGATAGCAATTGCAATGTTGATATCCACACGGTTGTCTTGGATGCCATTTCAGGCTCTACTCTACCATCCAGGAAGATGTCCACCGATTCTAGTTGCACCTCATAACCCATTTTTAAGCATTGTTGTTTGGGTACCTACCATCCCGTCAAAGATAGTTGGGCTCATCCTGGTTTCTAGTTTGGTTCATCACTTCAGACCCTTTCCTTCATACGTGCTCAATAGTGGCGCAAGCCTCTACTTACAATACTTCTTTCTTGATTTGGCGTTCCCTCTGGCAACAGGAGACAGCATTAGCTTCTCTGGGGTGCCTCTAGCTTTTATTTAGCGCTTTTTGTTTCCATATTGGAAGTGTACATCTCATGGTTGGCCTTCCCCAAATATTTTTAAATTAAATTTAATTTTTTTTGTATAAGTTTAGAGTTCAAGTGAACAGTTAGTGGTGAAAATTTCCATTATGGAAAACTGGGTAGTACTCATGGCTTCCTTTTTAATTTTTCATCTGTTAATGTGGATGGCTGTACCTTATGTATTATGGTTAGGGTTCTAGGTGATTATGCTTCCATAGTTCCAGGCCAGTCTTATTATCAGGACACTCCATGATAAAAGCTTTAGATCTGTTGTATTTTTTTATAGTAAAAATTTGTAGTAGTTAATCAAAAGCTACAGGCTTATTAAGCGTGAGCACCACTATGAAAACACCCAGAAGACTTTCACTCTGTAGGGAAAATTTACCCAACAGAATGATCGTCATTGGGACAAATCTTTTGGCAGATTCTCTGATTCAAGGCGAAATCTCTGCTTTTAGCAGGCAAGATTCACTGGCTAAAATAACTAAGCAAAATTAACCTAAGAGTAAAAAAGTTCCTAATTTAACTTAATACTAACCATTTAATAGGGATAGGGAATAACAAGCATAGGCGAAGGTATGGTAAGTTCGCCTAAACTGATTGGAATGGGTTTTCAAGGTAATTTCACCAGAGTATTTCATTTAGAGGTTTGATGTGGTAAATGGGGATTGTTCAGTGCTAGATAGTTCAAAGATAATACTTTTTTGGCTTTGGGTTAACAGGGCATAATTTGACAGATTAGCAAATTAAAGGTAATAATTTGGGACTTCAGCCCTGTTGGGACATGTGGGGAGCAACTCCAACCTGGCTTGTATAAATCAGGGCCCTGAAGCCCCAGAGAGTTGATAGGGCATAAAGGCCTTATTATAGCTAAATGGGAAATGAGATTGTGTAAAATGGTATTTTATTATAATAAGCCACAAATTATTTATAGGACCTCAATAGATTGGGAATGGGAGTATTTGGGATAGGGAAGGCTTAGCATTGGTTGCTGATTTTGATTGAGATAAATAAACTATTAATACAAAAGGGGAGTGGGACCACCCTCGGCATAATTCACCATTGAGTCCCAAAAGGGTAATTTCTGGGCCTGGTTTTGAGATATAATTTCTCTGCAAACACATTGATTGCTCAAAATCCTTGGCTCTAGTCACTGGTGTCAAGTCAAACTATAATTTGATATTATTGGGGCTGATCCCTGATACTTCAGATTGAGCTAAACACAAGAAAATGGTGAGACCAATCTGGCATCCACCCATAGTCTGGTTGCAACCCCTATTTGAGGCTTCACCAAAAAAGAGAGAATCCTGACAGAGCCCCCTCCAAGCCTCAGCTAGGGGTAAGAGCCAAGGTGGGTCACCAGATCGGTGCATCATGGTGTATTGGCCAAGGTAGCCAGCGTGGACACAATGGAGGGATCTGGAAAGCGTCATTGGGGAGTGGCCCCAGCATTGGCATAAGATCCAGCATCAGGAAGACATCCTGGTATCAGCTTAAGAGTCAGCATCATCGCTGGAGCTGGCATTGGGAAGAGTCCTAGCATCAGGGATGACACCAGCAATTGGTACTAGGTCCTGGATTTGGCATAAGAGCCAGCATTGGAGACTAAACCCTGGTAATCTCGGCTTGGCCTTCCAGGCTAGTTTTGGGGGGCCCTTAGTCCTCCTCATCCTGCTTGCCCTCTTGGGGCAGGGGCCAGGGTAACCTGAGCTTGTCTGTTTAGTATCCAGAATCATACCAGCCAGGGGGACTCCCCAACTGACCCTACTACTTCCAACCTGACTTAACCACCAAATATGAGGATCAGTAGCCAGTCCAGGTCATACCTCCTGGGTTGTTTAGGCCCTGGGTAATCCTCAGTCCAAAGGCACCTGGCAGCGACTGCCCTTCCTCCAATCTGGGATTAGCTCCCACGGGAAACTTGTGGGCACCTGGCAAATAGCACTAAATATGTTGAGACACAATGGAGTAACTCCAACCAACCTGTATAAATCAGGGCTCTGAAGCCCCAGCGAGATAATAGGCCATCAAGGCCTTAAAAAAGCTAAATAGGAAAAGAGAATTCAAGCAACAGTATTTTATTATAATAATACTTGAGGTATATATAGGATTTAAATGGATTGGAGATAGGAGGAATTGGAATAGAAAAGTCTTGTTAAAGATTGCAAACAACAAACAAGATAAATAGACTAAAGATATAAAAGGGGAGTGGGCCCATCCTTGACAATTTGCCGGTGAATCCTGAAAAGATAATTTGATTAGGGGCTGGCGTTATGATATAATTTCTCCATGACCCAATTGATTGCTCACATCTTTGGCGAAAGTTGCCGGTGTCAAGTCAAAATTATAAATAAAAATTATTAGGGCTGATCCCTGATGCTTTAGATAAAGGCTTAACCCAAGTAAATGGGGAGCCCAATCCAGCGTCTTCCCATAGAAGGTCGCGACCCCTAGTTATGGCTTCCCTCAATAAAATGGAGAATCCTGAAAAGCCCAACAAAGTGTAACTCAATAAACTATTGCATAAATATAAATAGGCGAGTATTATATATGAGGTGATTTTGGGAACCTTTAGTTGAGGTAACCTCACTTTGGGACAAAGCCCTACACAGTCCTTCAAGTTTTGACTAGGGTACAGTTGCATCGCCTGGGTGAGTAGAAGAAGCTCACAACTTGTACAGAGCATAATGGCTACAGCCTGGCTCATTTGGATGGGGACAATATATTTTTGTTCATTCAATCCTCAGGTCCATGTTGGGGGGTTTAGCTACTAAATGAAGCTGGTGGCCATAAATAATGGTTAAAACGTGAGGAATCAAGTTTGACTCAGCGATACATATTGGATCGTCATGGCAAGACCTAATTCCATGTGACAGGCCTGCATAGGGCAGGTTTTGAGGATCATCCCACAATTCAGAAGTTGATGAATTACTGGATTAAATCTTCTTTTCAGATTGGAAAATTATTTTTTCTTCTTCAAAATACTTGGATCAGGTGCTTTATCTTTTAAGTAAACAAGAACATGATATTTTAATAAAAATAAAAATTAAATAAAATGGATAGAGCCAAACAAATTAAAAAAATGTCCGTGGTTGGAACTTGGGGTACTTTAGTCAACTGGGCCAAGTAACTCTTTGGCATGACAGAGGACCTCATTGGGGGAGGGGAATCAGTCGCAGCAACCCTCAACTTGGGTAGTTTGAGCAAATGATGTTGATTATTCTGGTCCTCTCAAGGTTATTTTGAAGGTCAATGTTTAGAGCTGTCATAGTGAAAAGTAAAATAGTGGTATTAGGTGATTGAACCTCAAAGGCATTTGACTCAGTTAACCTGAGGGGTTTGTTGAGATTTTCAGGTGCATCTCCCAAGGAAAATAACATTGGTGTTAAAGAAGTTGATTCATTTGACCAGTTAAGAAGCTGTAAACTTAGCGTCAGAAGACAGTGTGGTGAGGCAGCTGATTGAGTTGGCAGCTTCAGGTGGCTTGGTGGGTGGGCCACGACATATACAAAATTATATTTAGGGTTTCCTTGTTGATATTCAGTAGCTCTGATTCCAGCGCCAGAACACTGAGGAGTATCAGCGTAGAGGAATTGAGAGTGCACTGAAGCAATTAAGTTGGATGTTTTGGAGTTAAAACAGCAAGAAATGCTGGTACAGGGGATTAGAGATGGTGTTAAGCTATTTGGGTTGTTTGTTTTAACAGCGCAAATGTGGGAAGTGTCAGTTCATTAAATGGAATGGGCGCCAAGGACTTTTGGGTTAGTGATTTCAATTTCATCACTAGGAAATTTGTGGGCTGCTTTGGTGCTGAGGAATGGAAGGGTGCTGAGCACTTGAGTTGGCTGCTTTGACGTTGATGTCAGAGTAGTGAGGTGATCTGGGGATCAATATGGGGGCAATAATTTGCTTCAGTTGCTCCATTTGACTTGTGAAGGAGTTCCTTTTCAGCCAAATAATTAAACTTGAGAAGTTCTAGCCTTCAGTATTAGTAGCCTCCAAGTCTTCATCTGAAATAAGCTAAAGTTCTACTAACATAGCCCAGGTACCTACTGAGGTAGACGAGTAGTTTTTGCAGTGCTCTTTTCAAAGTTTCTTCATCATTGGATTAACAATATCCTGCTGCATCGCAGCATAAAACATCTCAATTCCTTCCTCAGCAGCTTTATAATTTTTGAGTTCACATTCAACCTTCTAAATTAATCTGGTGGCCTCTTCAGCATAATTCTTAATAAGTTTAAGCTGTTCCAGCACCACATAAGTCAAGCCTCCACTTGATTTTACAACTCAACTCCATCATGGCAGTTGTTAATAGTTCAGCATACCTGCAGTTCATACTGTCAATGATATCTTGAACATCCTGGTAGGTTCAAGCTCATTTAGATGTCAAGGGTAGGACCATTGCATATCCAGAAAGTGGAGAGGCTTCTCTCAAGCTTTTCTCATTCTGTCCTTATTTTTAGAGTGGGACCTTTTTCATTCACCCATTTTTTGTATTTCTGGTATTGCTGACATGAGATATATCTTACACAGGTAGCCTCAGAAGAGTCCCTAGCAAGATCAACAGTGTTGCATTTTTATTTATCAATAAGTTTGAAGGCAGGTCTTTTGAAGTCCACACGCTTATTAGGCATCATTAGCACTAGTGTACTATTTATTTGAAGTAAGACGACCAGGGGACGGACATTAATGAAACTAAAATTAAAACTAAAAACTAACGTAACTAATTGGTTCTGACAAAACGCCCAAATGAGCGGATTAAATGAAACACTTTTAACAAAACAACCAACCAGGTGGGCAGTGGAAACTGCTTATCCCTCCATGGCGGAAGGGTAGGGGGATCAGGGGGCTCATCTTAGGCATCAGCTTCCTCTTCCCAGAGTAGGGTACATGTCAAGGCGGACAGTAAGGGCGTCAGGGCATTGGCATCATGTGGTTCAATATCGCTAATGATTGGTTTTTCTTGTAAATTGCCAGATAGGAAAATTGCACTGACATATTCAGCTAAAGCTTCTTTGGCTTTAATGCGGGCATCTGGGAGTTTAATAGGATGGTAATATTGGTTTGGGTAATCTTAGCTTTAGGATTCCATGCTATCGTTACCACATTCAGGATAGCTTCATTGACATTTTTGTGTAATTGATTCATTGTGATTTTACTTTTTGTGATGAGGGTTGAGGGGATCACTGGAGGGGGAATACCTCCTGTGAGCATTGCCACTGATTTGGCAACAGCTTTGCGGAGGGGTAAACAATCTTGTGTTGCAGCTGCTTTGACTGCAAGCTGGTGGAGACTGCAAAATGATTCAGCATTTGGTTGTAGGGTATATAGATGAGGAGGGTATTTGGCGTCCCATTCTGCATTAATGAACCGCTCGATTTGCAGAGATGGTTCTTCAATGAGCTTACCTTATTCATCAATTTCAGCCAATAACTCCCATGGGTTCTGGTTAAATTGAATTGGGGAATCGGCATATGGTTGGGTTTGGTTGATTCATTTGCAGAAGCATGGGATTGAACTGGGAATAAGCCAATGCTTGATTGGAGGAATCATGTGTGGCACTGGGTGAGGAGGAGGCTGACTGCTGGCTTCAGGTGCAGCTGAAGCCTCAGGTTTTGGGGGAGGAAGAGGTAGGTTCATACCCCATGCTGGAACTTGTGTGGGGTGGGTGGTGGATTGGAGGTCAGCAGACAAGTAATCTGATCTGTTGTAAGTGGCTAAGGAGGGGAACTTGCATTTTTAGTAGTCCAACTTGAAACAGAATGGAAAGATCATCCGCCCGCCCTCAACGTGGGCCCAAAATGGATGTTCAGGGGCTGAAGGAATAATGGTGCGAGGGGGAATTGACACGGCGATTTTAATGAATTCAGGGCTGATTGTGGAATATACTTGGGTCTCAGTGAATCGTGTGACCCCATTTGGGACCACAAATTGTAAGATGAAGTTGGAGCCATAGGCTGCCAAACTGTCTATCAGCTCCTGGTGGAGCACTGCAGGGGGAGGTGGGTGGGTGTCCAAACCAGCAAACTGGACCACCAAAGTGGTGTCTGCTAGGAGCCAGGTCCAAATTGTGGGAAGAGGGGCACCCCAGAAAACCAGAGCACAGTTGCTGCAGTGGTGGCATCAGCTTCACAGGTGAATCCAAAGTAAAATACCCTTATAGGGGCGAAAATCTATAAAGCCAGCGGGTGTCATTACCACCTGTACCATTTTGATGTTGGCTTGGTCATGGTATGGGAAGAGTTTCCAATAGTTGACCCTTAGGCTGTAGTGCATGTTGCTCCGGGGGAGCACCAGGGGGCAGTGAGGTACTGCTTGGGTATGAGCAAGGTGGGACTCAAGATCCTTGGGAGGAATAAATTGTCCCATGGGTTTGGAAAACTGGGCAAGCCAGTCCAAGTGCATTTTCCTGCTGGACAGAAAATGATGGAGGGAGTTTTGCCGCTGCCCCACACTGGAGCAGCCATCGTAGAATCTGAGGACATCAGAGCGAAATGACAATGGGCAATTAAAATTTACTTTATTGTTAATTCATGTAATTTTCTAAGAAAGTTTTGCCAAGCGGAAAGAGAAGGCTTACTAGAACCAATGTAATCACCTATAAGACTTTCACTTAATAGGGAAAATCATTCAACAAAATGATCATCATTGGGGATAATCTATTAACAGATTCGCTGAACCAAGGCAAAATTTCTGCTTTTAGCAGGCAAAAATTACTAGTTAAAATAACTAAGAAAAATCAACTTAATAGTAAAAAAGGTCCTTTATTTAATTCTATCCTAGCCCTTTTAATAGGGGTAGGGAAGATAGAGCGTAGGCGAAAGTAGGGGAAATTGCCCAACCTGATTGGAATGGGGTTGTCTAGGCAACCTCTCCTGAATATTCATTTGGATGTTTAGTGTGGTAAATGAAGAATGGTTGGTGCAAGCCAATACAAAATTAATACTTATTTTAGAGCTTTCAGCCCAACAGGTCATCATTTGACAAATTAGCAAACATAAGGTACTAATTTTGGGCCTTAAACATGACAAAGCATAACTTGATATACAATTGCATAAATATAAATAGGTGAGGATTAAGATAAGAGACTATTTTGGGAACTTAAAGTTGAGGTTTACATCACATCAGGGTAAAGCCCAACAACACCACTGGTGTCAATTTTACAAATACTTAGATGATATTATACTTTATTTAATTCTCATGAAGTCACTTTGTAAGACTTTTAGCTTCATAGATATTATTATGTCAATTAACTATTATGAAATCAAATATCTAATTTTACCTGTGATTTTGTGTTGGAAAAAATTATTTTGCTTATAAACGCCCTCTTCATAGAATTCTGCTTTTATACCTAACTCTACTCCATTTGATTTCTAAAAAAGATAAGCTTTTACTAAGTTGTATATGTTTTAGATATAATCTATTTAAATAACCCACACTGATTATTATGTCAACAAGAGGGCGGATTTTATACAATGTTAGAATAAAAAATTACAGATTTCTCAAGTGAGTATCATAGACTACACAAGCATGTGTAATGAAAGATGAACTGTAAAAAAATAACTCGGCTTTTTGATGGAGTCAGCGTTATCAAAGCAAATGGTGGGTCACAGCTGGCCTCCTCAAGGAGCATCATCAGGAAGCCCACAAGACTCCTGCTGCTGAATACCAAAGCAACAACAAGATCAAAGTTGCTGATATGGCGCTCCTAATGTTGCTAGGACTTAGACTCAGTTGTGAAAAAATATAAACTGTGTCTTTCGTTAAACTGTTATAAAAATATTGCCAAAAGGCAACATGTTTACTTATAGCAATTGCTTATGAAGTCCCTGTGCATTCTTTTACATAAAATTTAGTATAAAATTTTATTTTACCATAACTTAGCCACAAGGATGACAGTGATATCCAGTTTACCGAGATGAAGCATCTTAAACCATTTCAATAGAACATTACATTTTTAAAACGACTGCCTATTCTTTACTATGTCTTCTGCTTTCAAAGAGAACTAGATGAGATAAACAGCGACCCTTATCCTATTTAAGGCAAAGGTATAGGGAATATTATTGCCTTTGTCAGGTATTCTTAAATTCTCTCCAGAGCTTTCTATCCCTAAAAATTCAGACTTAAGAGAGGGTTACCAAGATTTATAGCAGTTCATGGTTGGGTAAAACAAAATTCAACATAAAAACTTGGCATTATACTATCATTTTTACAGTTTTTCAAATAAAAAAGACTTATACCTCTTATGGTATTGCCTCTTTAGTTAACTTATGGTTACAAAACCAACTTTAATATAGGTTTGTGACCTTACAAAGAAAAATAACATCAATTGAAAGAGTAAAAAGCTGATAGAAATTACCAAAATGACAGAAAATTTGTTGATAGTTCAAAAAATAAAGAACATGTATAATGCAAGCTTCTGAATGATCTGATTATTATCTAATGCTTAATCAAGGTAAATCTCATGGACACTAAATGGTAACACCCCTTCTTAGAAACACAAATCATAAAAAAGAGTGATCACTTATATTATCATAAATGATTTCCTTTCCGCGTGCCAATTTAATCTTTTTCTAATAATTAAGGTGATTAGTACCCTAATAAGTGCCTTTTGAACCCAAATGTCGGACAATTACAAGTCCCATGTATAAAAAGAGTGGTTTGGAGGTAAATTTTGAAAAAGTTGGCCAAAAGACCCTGGTCAATTCCTGGTGGAGCCCCTCTAATTGGGGTAACACTTTTTTTAGTACTTCTCTGGCAAATACCATGAGTTTGTGGAGTCAAATTGTGCAAACTATGCGGCTAATTCAAGGGAAGCCCATAAGAGGCTCCTTCATAGCTACATCTAATTTAGTACTTGTACCCCGTGGAAACTAGCCCCTTTAATAGGGTCAGAGGGGGTCCAGCAAGGTGAAAATATTTTCTCACCTTATGATTAATCTAAATATATTAAATACCTTCCTCACGGGTTCATCTTCCTTGCTGTCACTTCACCATCTGCCCTTGCATTGAAGCAAGGCGAGTATCAACTGATATGATAGGTTGAATCCCAATATTCCCTATTTCTGAAAAACTAAGCAATCTGAACTTTGAGCCCTGACATTTAAATAGTAGCATCAACTTATTAAGAGGATTCGCTTCTTGACCCTTTTATTTGAACTATAGAACCTATAAATATCAAGCTTTTATTTTAGTAAAAGTTTATTATTTTCTTGATAAAGTGGTCAATAACCCCCATTCTTCACCATGCAGTAGAGAAGCAACTTCTCCTGCACATAATTTTTGAAATTAGGTGTGAAAAATGCAGTTGCCATTTCTTTCCCTTAACAATCACTTTATTTACTATGATTCAATTTGAACAGCAATTTTGATAATCACACAGGAGAGATGGGCGATTTTAATAAATCTAATATAACCTGAGCGATCATTGCATCAAGAGGTGCGCAAAACAGTGCATCCAAGGGCAAGAAACGCCCTGGAGGGGGACCAGGAACCCAAGCCGCCATGAAACCACAAACTCAGACACCGTCCAGGTTTATGGTATTTGCTACAAAACAAGATAAATACATGAACATCCGATATAACCAACCCCTTTCAAAGGTGGAACATGGGCTTTGACTCTTCCTTGGGGATGAGTCTCCAACCATGTGGGAGAAAACATGCGAGGCACAGCCCTCCCTTTTCCCCCACGCGGTATTTGTCACCACCAACAACATGGGCCATGGCTAAATCATTATTGGTTTCAAAACAGCTGAAGAAGCAGATGCCACAGCAAAAGTCTGCATCAAAATTGCCCTTCCCAAGGGCAAAAAAATAGTGCACACCATGCGCACCAGATGGAACAAAGCAAAAACTTTGTTCAACTCATTCAACTCGCTCCCTACCAATCTCCCCCATAAGGTAATTAAGAAAAAGCTCCGCAAAGGGCTCGTAACAAATGGAGAAATTGTGCAAATTAAACTACAACAATTTCGCCTGATGCCAACCCTGTGCACAGGCAAAGTCATCACCGTGATCAATCCACTCCCCAAAGTAGAAGATGACCTATCAAGAATCCCCCGCACCGCAGAGTTTCACTTTGTGGATGGGGGACAGTCATCTGCATTCTGAATTACACCGGAACGCGCACTGCCTATATGCAATCACTGCGGTTCATTGGGACACAAGGAACACGCATGCCCCATGAAGGAGGGCTTAATGGAAGCAGATTACTGTGAGGAAGCCATGGATGAAAATAATGAAAACTTCGCCAGAATGACCGATGGCTACCACCCATTTCGCTGGGTTGAGGATGGGCTTTACTCCATTGTGGACCCAGTTACACATAAACAACGCAAAGCAGCACAAAAATCCCATAAGCGGGCAGCAGCTGAGGCAGCAGCGCACGCAGAATCATCCATTGACCCCAGACAAATTCAAGAGGACATAGTGGATATACACCAAGCCAACCAATCAGAACAATATGCCCAGGTTGAAAATTTTCACAACAACTTGACTGAGTCACCAAGAAACATCAATCATGCACACTTTGAGGAACAATTCAGCTGCAAAATGGGCGAAAATGTGTTGCCCAATTCTCCAAATTTGAACCCCAAAATCATTTAATCCAATCAGCACCCCACATTGAATTATCATGAGCCACGTGCAGGAAAAGATAATGAAAATTCCAAAAACCACTATTTCCACAAAAAATCAGGTCAGAACAAGGGAACTGTCATTATCACTGAGAGATTTGGAGTACAGACATGGAGCATGGCCAAAATGAGCCACAGTGGGTTAGGGCCAGAGGGCCCTCCCAACTGCTCCTGAGGTGCCGCGGGCACCTCAGTGTCAACAGGGACGCTAAACATCGCGGGAGCCAGGGCTCAAACGTCCCAAGCCAAAAAGCTGGACTTCCTGCGAAAACCCCTTGTAGACATCTTGGCCATCCAAGAAACCCACTGTCTACAGGGGGAAGAAGGATCCTGGTCAGCCAGGGTCTCCCCATCACAATTGGTGTGGACGTCTCACTGTGGGGTGATTGTCCAAAATAACAAAAATTTAAAAATTACAAACTCTTCAGCATACCTTCATGGCAGCATCCTGATAGCAATGATCACATGCCAAGAGGAAACAATCTCGATAGCATGCATCTATGCTCTGTTCACTGCAGCTGAGAGAAAAAAATTCCTCAAAACTGTTCCAACACTCAACCTCCCACCAGATACCATCTTGTTGGGCGACTTTAACTGTTGGGATAACCCCGACATAGACCAATGGCCTAACCCCAGGAGATACCCACCAGGGCACATTGAGTTCCGCGCAATGAAGGCATCCCTTGGCCTACAGGATGCCCTCCCCCCAGATCACCACTCCTTCCACACATGACACAGCCCAACATATGCAAGGAGCGCTCATATTGATGAGCCACATCAATCACATCCTCATTTTGCAATCCCACCAATCAAGCATCTCCAAATTTACAACAAAAAAATCAATTTTTCTGACCACTGACTCGTTTCAGTGCAGCTCTCACCAACCTGATCCCATGCACAGGCGTCGCCCTGGAGGAAGCTACACCCAGAAAACATAAAATTGCCCAAAATATATGACTGGGTCAAACATGAGGCCATGAACCCAAAATTCACAGCCCCATTCAATTCAGATCCCATTGTAACTTGGGAAAATTTCTAAACAGAACTAATCAACAAAACTTGACATATTGCATCATGTAAGTACACTGCTGACACAGCCACAATCAGGCTTACCTTGGTTGAACTGGACCACCTCGAGCTAAAAACCCCAAGATCTGGTTATAGCCCCAACTGGGGACGCAAATGGGCGGAAATATCCGCCCACCTGAACACGCTCATCTTTGAGCACCAACACAGAATCAAAGTATTGAACAAAGGTAAGTTCATAAAGGAAGGCGAAACATGTTCAACATACTTCTTCTGCCAATTCCACTCCTGTGGCAACCAGCCCATATGCACACAGGTCCGCAAACCCAACTGCACCGTAGCAACTGACCCTGAGGAGGTCAAGGCGGAAGTACACCATTATTACACCAAACTATACTGCAATATGCCAACCAACCCATAAAAAATCACAAAATTTATACAAACTGCCAGAATACAAAGCACACTGTCGGACTATAATATACTAAATCTAATAACATGGGAGGAGTTTTGGGATACAATCCGCGGTGCACCATGTAAGAAATTCCCAGGGCCTGATGGGATACCCTACAAATTTTACAAAATATTTTAAACATATTGCCCCCCTCCTCTTGGCATCCATGAACCAGTGCTTGCTGTAAACACGCCTCCTTTTTGGAGGCCATGAATCATATGTCATAACCCTATATAAGAAGAGTGACAAATTGGACCTGGCCAACTGGCGTCCAATTGCACTCTCTAACACTGATACAAAACTTGTAACAAAAATTTTAGCAGCCATATTAAGCGCAATGCCTCTAACGTCCTGTCACCCAACCAGTTTGGGTTTATACCGGGGCGCTCAACCTGGAACAACATACACCCTGTTGCAAACATATGTCGATCCAAAGCAGCTGGAGCCTTGGTCTTCTTAGACCAGGAAAAGGCATACAACCGCGTTAGCTGGCCATACCTAAAGGAAAGCCTACACGCTTTCAAACTCCCACCCAGATTTATAAAATGGGCGATGCTCAACAGAATCTGCAACCATGGCTGTATGCGGCCCTGGCTTCCTAACTAACTGGATCACACCACACAGAGGGCTCAAACAGGGGGACCCCCTCAGCCCACTGCTGTATAATTTCAGTTTTGATCCACTCCTCCACGTAACTGACTCACGCCTCATGGGCATAACTGCACAAGGCCAGCCAACAGTCAAGATACTGGCCTTTGCGGATGACTGTGTGGCAGTATAGCTAACAACAATGATGCCTGACTGCTGGAACGCACCCTAGAGGAATACTCCATGGTGAGCAACACATCGCTCAACAAAAGGAAAACAGAAATCATTCTCTTAGGCAAGTACACTAACAACTGGGCCACAACACCAGAACCTCATACCCCCATACAAAGGAAAAACCCACTCATCTTACCCTTCAAATCATCTCTCACCACCACTCCTGTCCGCCACCTTGAGATATGGCTGGAAACAGGGGGATATGCCAATGAGACAATCGAGAACAATCTATTACAGAGGGTATTCAACTGCGTCACCTCCCTTAAGGGAAGATCCCCAGAACTAATGGGGCGAGTAACAGTTGCTAACACACTCATCCTCCCAATACTATGGTACCCTGCCCACATGATCGCCTTCTCACCCACCCTCATAACTTCAATCCGCGTGCTCGTCCAGGGCTGGCTGTGGCCCGGAACCCATCCTCCCAGACAGATGGAAACACTCTTTGGACCACGCTCAAGCAGTTGCATGAGACTAATAGATTTTGGTAGCCACGGTAACCGCTCCCTGGGTACCTGGATAAAGGAAGTCCTTGCCCCAAACCTCCCGCAGCAACACTGGTCTAGGGCAGCGAGGACTAACTTCGCGCAGGCGCTCAAAATAACCAACCCACATAGCCCACCCAGGCTATTATCATACCTTGCCAAACGCCCTACTGCAACATCCCGCATGGAACCCCTCCTCACATCAAAAGCATCCTCTGAACCATCTGACGCATGGGATGGACCGTGGAGAAGACTGGCACTGTGCAGGGAAGGGGACGACCCAGCTCCCACTTCAAATTAAGAAATCCAGAAAACCACCCCCAGAGAGACATGCTTGCTATGACCCCAACCATTGCTAGAATCGAATACCCAGATGCGTTGGACATTCCCTTTGACTTAACCAAACAGAAGGCAGTGTGGAAAATGACGCACCACCCACTCCTACAGCCGAGGGTAAGAGCCAACGCCTGGCGCTATCTGAAAAGGACCTATAGGACGGCAGACCGCTCCAATTCCCTCCAAGAAAACTGCGTAGTATGAGGAGGGGAGGGCTCCCTACATCACCGCCTAGAAACAAGCCCGCAACCAAAGCCATATGGCAGTAAGTCGCGCGCCTGCTTAAGTTCCAAAACGAGCAGGAATTTTCTATCTCAAAGAGCCTCCTAGCGCTCCAGATCAAATCACCAATCCCACATACCCTCCGCTCCCTAATGATACCCATTGTAATATGGACAATCCACACTATTGCCTTAGATGCATTCAAGGGCACGGTCCCAACCATCCATGGGGTTATCAACAGGTTCCACATCCACTTATTGGAGCACTTCCAAGCCTGGATCTATGGATATATGAGGCCAAGGCAACAGGCGCTCATAGAATCGTGGTTCCCACTCTGGTTCTTCCACACTGACCCCTTCCTTCACACCTGCTCCATTATGGGGGAAACCCCCTCAGAGTAATGCACCAACCCCCCCCATACCTGGCAGTCCCGCTGGCAACAGGGGTAACCAGAGTACCCCAGAGTGCCCAATTTTATCTTTCTTCGCTTCCCCTCCTTTTCCACACATACTCGGTAATGGCTGTCCCCTAGTCAGCTTTCCTTGGTTAAATAAATAGGTATGAAAAACGCACCAGCGAGCAAAACAACCTTGAATTCCAACAAGTGGTGCTCACTACAGGAGGAAGTACACCAAAAAAAACACTATCAAAAATGGAGGGTGTTATGGTGAATAACCCTCACAACTTCCCCGCAGCTTCAGAATCCCAGCTAGATGCTTTAGCTAAGCAACTATCCAGCCACTGTCTCAGCTCAAAACTCTTGAACAGCTCGTTACCTAAGCCTCACATGAGGCTTCCCCATCATCTCCAAGCCCCCTTTTAAAAAAATTTTACCCCAAGTGAGGGTATCATTGCTTCATTCCCCTTTGTCTATGAGGCGGATATAGATGAGACTACCAATTTATAAGCTAAAGCATATCTTCCCTTACCTCATCCGCTACGCCCAAGAGGTGATGGTACCTTATATGACCACCCTTAAAACTTGGGTAGAGTTAAAAACTGCGCTCATTGTGGAATTTGGATCCGCGCAGAGCTTGTGTAAAAACAGGGTTTATGTGCATAAATCTACTTGAAGTGGAATCTGCTGCCACCTTTGTTGACCAGTTTTACAATGCAGCCCAGACTCTCCTGCTTGCTAATATGCTACTTTTGGATGATGCGATTGCTGCCATTTTGGCTGGATTATCCTCTTACCCTTCCTTAGCCCAATATATTGTCTCAGTGAAGTGTAACCTATGGAATGTTTGTGATGTAAAAAATGCATTATTAGAGGTTGCTGATCTCCATGAAGCTATGCCACCCAAGAAATTATACTGACCCCTCCAGTTCAAACTACCTTTCCAAAACCAATTCCCATGAGGCGTCCCA
Source organism: Massospora cicadina (assembly GCA_022478985.1). Lineage (NCBI taxonomy): Eukaryota > Fungi > Entomophthoromycota > Entomophthoromycetes > Entomophthorales > Entomophthoraceae > Massospora > Massospora cicadina. The sequence continues at coordinate 45,714 of JAKSZP010009756.1, forward strand.
AACTAGACTGCCCTCCTCCATTAGATGTTGACCAGAGGGCACCAGGGTGATAAGGCGGGCTATCTCTACTCAGCTGCACCCCAAGTCAGCCCTACGAAACCAGTTGAGCTCTCATCACACCCCACACTTTTTCCTAGGGGTCCCTCACTACAGCTCCACACTCACCTCTGACCCTGTGCAAAGCGAACTCTTCTCCTCAAGTGGCCCCATAAGTTGGTACAGCTACGATGCTCCCTCCAAAAGCCAAAAGGGTAGATGAGCTACAAATGGCCCTCCCCCTGTGAGGAGAATAGGCCAAGTTCTCAGCCTCCTATTAGCAACTCGTTGAGGTGCATTGATAGTCCCTCTGATGAATAGTATGAAGGGGGTAGTGAAGATGTGGGCTATTACGTTCTGAAAGCCCCAATGGAAGAGCATATAACGTCTAGGTTGAGGCCTGAAAGAATAGTTACAGCTATAATACCTATGCAAACTATCTCCAACAGTTGGTGAGGTGTGCAGATGTGATTGATACCGCCAGTGATGCTGAGTAGCTTATCTATAAATTGATTAATCCACCTAACAAGTTCTTAACCTTCAATCTATTAGAGATAAATACCCTGCAATGACTCAACGCTTTGCCTCATCTCTCCGTTTTAAAGGAGGTTCTCGCCCTTCCACCTACTTTTGGTAGCACAATAACCAAGGTAGAAGTTGTCATCAATAAGGGGCGAGCTCTAGCCATACTTGATATGGGTGCTCCAGTAGATGTGGTTTATTTCAAAGCTCATCAATAAAATCAAGTTGGCGCCTGACATGGACTATTTGCAAGAGTTTAGAACTGCAAGCTCAACAACACGAGGGTTATTTGAGCATACTCTTCTCTACCCATATTAAATGGGAAGCTCCACTGGCTGCCTCTGCTGTGGCATTAAACAATAACGCATACGACCTGCTCATTGGTACACAATTCATGATTGAGTATGACGGAATTATTAATATGAAACAGATAACTCTCTTCATTCTAAATTATGAAGTCCCTTGGTCTTTACAAATGATGACCTTAAGAAAAAAGAATACACATGCTTCGTTGAGTATCCTTCCTCCGCCCTAACTCTTACTTATACCACGTCAGTCAGAGACACAGAAAAGCTGCCTGACTCCGTGGATGCAGCAGAGGGCCTTCCGTTATACGCATCAGAAGAGGTAGTAATAAAAGCGGATGAACAAAAGTTGATAGACACCAAAGTTACTATGCAAAACTCCCGCAACTTTCTCCTAAATTAAGTATTGATGTAATAAGTCCTTTGGAACCTTGGGTGTTGCCAGGTATCCTAGACCCTGCCTACCAGCGACCCATCAAACTTCTGTTGTGAAATCTTACTAAAAAGGATATGGTCATAATTAAGCATCAGGAGTTTGTAAAGCCCTGCTGATTCCAATTGAGGACATCTGACAATTCCATTTTATTGGCTCTATGTTAAATCTGGGACTACCTATGGATCAATTGATATGTGATTTGCCCTACATTCAAATTTCTGAGACTATAACCCCCACCGAGCTTATTAAAGTTCATTATTTACTTGAGTCTTATAGCTTTATCTTCTTCCAATCTGATACTGATTATGTATATTGAAGGGTTAGACGCATAGCATTGACATTGGTGATGCTTGGCTTATTTAAGACAAGCCATATCAGAAGTCTAAGGTTGAGGAGCTCCAAATGAGGACAGAGCTAAAACAGTTGTTTGACGCTGGGTTGCTGGTGGCATCCCAAAAACCTTGGTCGCCCCCGCTTCTACAGATAAAAAAGAAAAACGGTGGTCATTGGGTAGTTATGGACTACCACAAATTGAACAACCTCACTAAGAAAGATAGCTATCCTATCACCCACATCGATGATGCCCTAGCTCAAATCTCAGGCTCTAACTTTTTTCCACCATGAATTTGGCTAGCGTTTATTTCAAATGGACCTTTCTACCCAAAATCAGAAATGTTCTCTTATTTGTAGTGAGAATCTCTTACAACTTACCTGACTACCACAAGGGTTGTGCAACACGCCCGCCACTTTCCAGCGAGCAATGTTTTATATTTTACATGATCTTCAATTAAGCTGCATCTTCGTCTATCTTGATGATATCACGGTTTTTTAAGACTTTTAATGAGCAAATTACCCACTTGAAAGAAGTGTTCCAGCGCATGCAGGCTTCTAACATAAAATTGAAGCCATCAAAATGTACGTTCTTCCAGAAAAAGTTGGAGTTTCTTGGACACGCCATCTCTTAAGATGGTATTCAACCGCTACAAAATAAGATCGCAGCTATATCCAAGATGCAGGCGCACAAAACCCGCTATGACATCTAGGTATTTCTGGGCATGATAAGGTATTATCATAATTTCATCCCCAAGTTCGCCCAGCTTAGTGAGACTCTTGTCCACCTCTTGACTAAGAACACTCCATTTCATTAAGGTGTTGAAAATAGCCGCATTTGAGACCCTGTAGGAGTTATTGCAACAACGGCCAAACCTCCAACACCCTGACTATGGAAAGCCCTTTATGCTATTCACAGATGCCTTTTATTACACCGTTAGAGCTATCTTGTCTCAGCTAGATGAGCATGGGGTCGATTATCATGTTTCATATTATAACAAGATGCTCTTTAAAGATGAACGCAACTACAGCGTCACTGAGAAGGAGTGCCAGCTGTCCTGATCGCTGTGAAACACTACCACCCCTTCTTATATGGGACTTCTTTCAAAGTAATTACCAACAACGCAGCATTAAAAAAGTTTAAAGATAAGAAAGACCTCACAAGACGGTTGGCTTGCTGGGCTTTATAGATCCAGCAACATGACATGGAAATTGAGCATCAGGCAGGAACTAGCTATATGAATGTTGATTAGTTGATGTAGCTGCATGCCATTCATTTGGATAATAGTGAATCTAATAGGTTACATGACCTCCTGATGACTCCTGATGCATGGGGGGATGAGAATAAACCTGGTCAAAAAATGCTAGCTCAGCACATCCGCAACACAAAGGTGGAAATTTGGAAGCTATACAAGAATGTAGAGGTAATCTAGTTACCCTACCTCCAGCCATCTGAGCAAGTACCGGTCATTTTGGAGTCCCATTATATTTTATGGTATAGTGGGGTATGGAAGACATATGAGTGGGTTATATAGCGCTTTAAATGGGATGGCATCAAAGAGACCATAACTGAGGTACTGGATGCCTGTCTGACCTGCAAAATTAATTCAGCTTCAAGACCCATTATCAATACCAACCCACTATGACTCTACAACCCTTCCACACCATAAGTTTAGACGTGGTTGGACCTCTACCCATACGACTGGAGAAAATTAAATCTTCTTGGTTGGAATTGATGATTTCACTAAGTGGGATGAAGCTGTGGCTCTCCCAGCTCAAACGGCCAAGGCCATGGCCACTTTCCTCCATCAGAATATTTTTGCTCAACTTGGTTGCCCCAGGTTTCTTCTCTTTGATAATGTAAAAAACTTCACCTCCAGTGTGGTAAAGATCCCCCTACCACCATGGGCATACAACTTCTCTTTCCAACCCCTTATAACCACAAAAAAATGGTACCATGGAGAGACAAAGTGGGCCCTAGTTTCTATATTACTAAAAATGGCCACTTCAGACCCCCTTGATTGGGAACAGTACTTACCAAGTCCCCTCATGGCCTACCGTATCAGTTACCATAGAATCCTTAAGATGTTTCCTTTCTGTATGTTGTCTGGACGGGATCCTAGGTTGCCGGCGTTATTAGCCCAAAAATTTTTCTCTGATAGTACTTACCCTGAGCAAGCCATGTTGAAGTTGGCCCATCACATCATTCAGTTACAATCAAAGGCTATGACTTATTTGGCCAAAACTGTCACAAAAGAGGGTCAAGCCACTAATGAGAACCAGCCCCCTCTTCCTTCCTTCCTTCCTTCCAAGTATCTGACTTGGTTCTTTACTACCAGTTTCATATCACCCCTAGAAGGGAGAAACTTGTGTCTATTTGGAAAGGACCTTTTGTAGTCACTTAAACTTGAGGGGAGGATACTCCACAAATCCCTTGCTACAGGAGTTACTATCAACTGAGTTTGTAGCTGATTCTTGCGGCCTTATTCTCCAAAAACACTGTTGAAGGGGGCGATGTAGGACAACAAGAAGTAAGATATATAAAAATAGAGAGGTTTGGAGGTAAATGATGAAATGATCAGGCAAAAGACCCTGGTCAATTCCTGGTGAAACCCCTCTAATTGGGGTAACACTTTTACTTGTACTTTTCTTGCCACTACCATGAGTTTGGGTAGTTGAATTATGCTGACTATGCAGCAAATTCAGAGGAGTCCATCAGAGGCTCCTCCCCAGGCCACATCTAATTTACTACAATTTACCCTGAAGAAACTGGCCACTTTTATAGGGTCAGAGGGGTCCAGCAAGGTGAAAATATTTTCCCACCTTTTGATTAGTCTAAATATATTAAATCCCTACCTCATGAGTTCATCTTTCTTGCTGTCACTTCACCATCTGACCTCGCATTGAAGTGAGGCAGTTTCAACTGACCCAAAAAGGTGTAATTTCAATATAGCCTATTTTGTACTCTGCTAAGCAATCTTAACTTAGAGCCTCAACATTTAAATACTAGCATCAACTTAAAAAGAGGGTTCGCTTCTTAACCTTTTTATCATAACTTAAAACCCTATAAAAATCAAGCTTTTATTTTAGTTGAAGTTTATTATTTTTATTAATAAAGTGGCTAATAACCCCCTCCATTATTCATCCCGCAGCTGAGAACCAACTTTTCCTGAATATAATTGTTGGATTTAAATGTGAAAAACTCAATAGCTAGCGAAACAACCCTTGAATTCCAACATCAAGATAGACCCAAGACCACCAACCTTAACAATTGTAATTAGTGTTAAACAAAATTTTTAGACTAATGATATAGTTGCCTCATGTTTATTTGGCATTTTTTACATTTTTTTGTCAAATGGTTAAAAAGATTCAAAAGTGCTAAATATCTGCAAAATACTATCCTAACACATCAGATCTATTTATTAATTTTTATGAGAGTTGCTCACTGCACAAGTATCTACAACACAAGGCTCACTTGCCGTGAAATTACTTGCTAACCAAAAGACCTTTACCCTTGCAGACGTCTCATCTTTAAATATGGAGTTTTACCATGAGAGGGAGCGTAGTGTCACATATAGTAGAACTTTTTTGGCATTAAACGCTAATATGTGCAAAAAGACTAAGGATCTTAGTTAAGAGCCTCTGCAACCCATTGGGTATATTTTAGAGGTCATAACAGAATTTAGTTTGTAGTACTTCCTATAAGTTCACTAAATTGGTTTCAACAGCATAAAATGATCACCCAAATTAACTAAAAATCTCAAAAAACCAACATATGTTTATAACTGGCCAAATTTTACAATTGTGATCTGTTAAAAATGTAAGGATTATCCATTAATAATTTTACTGATCAATTGTTCCTATAATTCAATCATATAGTTATAGATCTTAGCAGTAAGCTTTATTTTATGTAAAATTACTGAAGATCTCAAAGAAATGTGAGCTTCAATAAGTGCAAATATTAATGTAACTTTCTATATTAAGTTAGATAGCAATATATAGTATATGGTTACAACAAAAATATCTGGAATAATTTTTAGTTTAAAAATCATTTATAATAAACTTTATTGCCCTTTAAGCCAACTCTGCATTGGAATTATCAACTCAAAAGCTTGACCAATCTATCAAAAGATTTATTGACACTTCAGAGGCTTGTTTTTCAATCTTTTAACTCAAATTTCTCTTTTTTAGCACTAGTGGTGCCCAACACAAAAGGGGGAGCCGCCACGCATCTTTAACTCAAATTTCTCTTCTTTCTAATTAATAAAATTAATGAATATCCCATTAATAAAATAAAACTATCTATTGGTAAAAAGATTTAGAGAATAATAACTTTAAAGGTGGACATTGTTTGCAACCTTCTGTAACAATCCATTAACCACAATCTGTAGTACCACCAGTACATTTTTCAATTAGCTCTTAAAGGAGGATGATTTTGATGCTTAGATTGATTTAGTAATTTCTTTTATCATCTTAAAATAAAACTTTGAATGACAGCAGGCAGATGGCTGATGATAGAGATGAATTCTAATATTTTTTGACAATAATTTAGCATCAGGCAATTACTAGTTGAAGGTTGATTGTTAAAGATTAATCTTTTTTATTTGAGGTAATCCAACCAGGAGACAGACATTATCAAAAATGTAAAATAATATAACTCATACTGAAATGCTCAAGCCAGAAAAGCAGCATCTTGTCCTCACACAATATAAAAGGCTGGTAATGGCAAACCGCTAGCTAATCATGGTGTAGTGAGAGGAGAGATCAGGGGGCGTTTCCTTGGCTCCATCATCATGGAGCATGGTACAGTCTAAGGCAGCTAGAAACAATGTGGGACATCTGTCAGATGGGGCACTAAATCTCCCAAGGGAGACACAGGGTAGAAAATGTGTACCTAAACAAAGGCACCAATTAATTGGCTAACTTGTGAAGTTGCTTGGATATGGGCGTCAACTATCTTCACAAAGGTGGGTTAAATAACATATTAATATATGAAGAACATTGTATGTGATTATGTGTATTTGTTCCACAACTACTCCTAAACTAATGAGCTAATATCAACTAAATTTGGCACTAATATTCTATGAAAAGGAAAATTAGTGTATAAATGTTCCTACTTGTGCTTATGAAAAAATAAACTAAAGTCTTATATAAGATTTAAATATATAAATAATTATGATGGGAATTATATATTGCTTTGGTTGAGAGATTTGATGGTATATGTTTGATATAACGGCCTCAATGTTTTAGTTAAAAATATGGTGGTTATTTGCTTGATTTAATAAGATGAATGGTTTTGCTAAGCAGTTAAGTGGTTATGTAATCAATTTAATGTGTTCAATCCCTTCTTAGATTGATTATTAAGCATTTAAAAGATACAAATGCTAAAAATGTCAATTAATTACATATGGTAAATAATAAACTTGGCAATAGAGATAAAAATTGATATTTTAAAATAAAAGAAACAGCCAGTCAGAAAAAAATAGTTGCATTTAGGTGCCAGCTAAAAGTCATTTTCAGCTTATAAGCTTTTATAGTTTGTTAAAGTCATTAAATTTAATTTTATTTACATTTGAGCGCTATCATTACTTCTCTCTATTTTTTTCAGCTCATTTTTAGCTAAAAGACATATAGATTTTTAAATAATCAAAAACACTTAAGAAACTCATTGACTCATCAAATAGTTAAGTATCCACCAACCATTTTACCATAAACTATTCTTCTATAAAATTTACCAAATAACCACCAAACATCTAGCCAAAATATTTTCCTATTAAATCAATAACACCGACTGCTTAGAAAAATCATTAAACTGTAAAAACAAATCAACTACCCCTTGTCAAACCCATTTAACTGTTTAGAAATGAACAAATCACAAACTTTTTAGCCAAACCATTTTCCTACCGTATCAACTTTTTGTTATTATTATACCAATTCTAATACCTTCTGTTAAAACGGGGAGCTAGTGACAAATCAGCTCACCCTTGTATGGAGCACCAATGTTATAATCTAAAGCTTTTTCTCTTTTTAGATTATAGCTCTCTCAGCTTCTTAGATTTCTTGCACAACATTTTTATATATTCAATAAATTTTGTTGATAGTAATTTGATAAAATATGTGGGTGATTGATACTAGTATAAAGGCTAGTATCCAGTTTAGCGTTTCATGACCAAATAACTCTCCTGATCAGGGTTCTCCTTGGAACAGACACAATCTTTCTTCAACCAATTAGTTTTGGAATTAAAAAACTGTTTAGGTAGAAATGGAATTCCTCTCCTTTCAACTCCTCCTCTGGAGTTGGTAAATTCTGGATCACTAGGATTTTTTTTATTGGCAGTAGGTTCATAGCTTTTAAGGAAACTTCTACTTTTAAGACTTGACTCTTAATTCCGGCTTAGAGGCGCTCTCTTTGGACTAATCCAACAATTTATAGTTCTGCAGCCTTATTGGTGAAAAATTACCTTTCCTCACTCTTGATGCAGGGGCCGCAGAGACCTTGAAAGTTTTGTATAGCTCAAGAAATATCTGATTTTTTAATCTACTCCAAAGAGTACCAAAAACACAATCAATGTATAATAAACTTGATATGTTTGAGACTAAAAAGATTCTTGTTCTTTATTGTTCTCCTTTATTAAAATAATTTACAATGGAATATATAAGGGATTTCACCCAACTTTTGTTGGGTTCTTATTGAAATGGCAGCTGTCACCACTAAATTGGCCCTTCACAAATCACTCCAATGATAAATGAGGCTCTGCTCAACCATCCACCTAGTCAGTATCCACCGCTGACTAGATAACAATATACTATGGATTATATTTGGAGGTATCATGTCACAACGCCCACATCAAACTCCACCATAGTAACCCAATTACACTAGCAACCTGCTTTTTTAATGGGATCTTATATCCATTATCAGCAGGCCTTGCCTAAAAGTTAAAACACCAGTTGAAGAAACCAAAAGCTCTTTCAACGCCCAGCAACTACTTTTTATACCCTTAAATGATAGGCAACAAACCTCAATTGACTTCTACAAGTTATTTAAATATTTTATTTATTTGAGGCAAGCTGACCAGGGGATGGACATTACTGAAATAGAGAAAGAAAGTATCAACATGAAACCTGAGTAGGGTCAACTCTGTCATAGAAAGTTTTTTACCTCTGGATCAGGACTCAGATTTTTCTGGTTACATCATGGGTAAGGTTTTTGTGTTATTATACCTACTAACCGCCAATAGCTTCCTTTGGCTGGCACCCCAATCAATGTGCAAAGGGCGGAAATTGAACCCGCAACCTTCAGGTTGGTAGCCATATGCCCTACTACTTGCCTTCCACCCCCTAAGTAATTTAAATATTAATACTAAAAATGACAACCTACTTGATTATTTGTTTTTGGGTTTATCCCCAACAAAACATTAACAATTTGGCAGATCAAAAATCTGACAAAATATTAAATGATTGTTAAGGATTCTTCTCCAAACAATATTATCATGTGGAATTATAACTCCAATTTCCCAAGAAAATTTGTCCCCTAGTGGATAAGCAGATTATAATTGGATCTGGTGGGGTAATATAGATATTTAAAATCCAAACATATCCCCCACTTGACCAGATTATTAAGCAAAAGGCAGAAAAATTGGGGATATATGCCACCTCAGGCTATGGTCATAATTCAGCCATCATACTTGATATGTCTTTAGTGGAGCACAGTCTTCCCCACACTTGTTAGATCTCATGCCCTACTCAGCAACACGGTTCCTCCTCTTCATTTCCTCCTTGCTGCCGCCTCATCAGAGCGAAGTTCCCATGGCTCCATGCCATGCCAGCCTAGTTTGGGTGTTGTTACCAATTAAAGGTCTTGATATCATGTTTCCCCCAGGTTGGGGTTAGACTACACTTCATTATTTTGTAGGATCTTCTCAGGTGGCTGCCCCAATCCTTGGTCCCTGTATTTCCCCAGGCTGGACTTCATTTCCTAGGCCTCTTTCCAGCGGATTCAGTTTCAACCCCATCCTGATCCTGCCAATATGATTGTTCATTCCAGCGCCTCAGGACTATTCATGATGGACTCTGTTTCACCTATGTTGGTCCTACAACAAAAATAATTTTTCTCCCATTTTAATTCATCCCCCTCCTCATCACTTAGCAGGTGGTGACACTATCAATGTTTATAATCGTGCAAAATAAGAATCATTAATTAAAACTTATATTAGCTTTTTTATCTTTCTATCTTTTCTATCTTTTTTATATTTTTTCTTTTTGCATTGGGACTTAACCTATTAGTAGGTTCAGAGGTCCATCTTTTCTTATCCCTTACTCTGGTTCAGAGGTTTGCTTCTTTAACTTAACTAGCTAACATGGTTCAGATGTCTATTTTTAAGACTCAAATAAATACCATAATTCAGAATTCCTCACTTGGGACTTGCTCAACACAACAGGACTTATTCTTTCAGAGGTTCAGTGTTCCCACGAGAACATTGCAATTGTTTTTCTAAATCCAATACTTTAAGTATCTAATATTGACCCTTGTCAGACAAATGCACTATCAGCCTAAAAGGAATGTTTTGGGTGACATTAGGCCAAAAGGGGGTAACGTTGGACAATTAAAAATCTGTTATTGGGATAAAAGCGGTTTGAATGAAAATAACAAGAATATTAGCCAAATAACTGTGGTTGATTCTTGGTGGAACCCCTCAAATCAAGGTACAACTTTTGTTAATACTTCTCAGGCAACTAGCACGTTTTTGGCAGTCAGCTTGCACTGACCATGCAGCGGAATCAGAGGACCTCATCTGAGGTTCCTCCCCGTTCCATTAATAATTTAGTTAAATCACCCGCATGAGGACCCCCCTTTTATAGCCTCAGTGGGGGTCTCACCAGGTGTAAATTTTTCCCTCATGGTGATTGGATCAGCTATATCAAATCCTTGATTAAGGTCCTGATCATGCCTGCACTTGACATTCCATTGGCATTCCATCCAAGAAATGCAAGTCTCAAGAGCTTCAATAGGCTGAAACTTAATATTTTCTAATTTGGCTATTCCTAGCCCATTACAAACTTTGTATTGACTTCCCTTTGAACCTCATTATAGTTTAAATACTAAGCGGCAAGATATTGAGAGGGTTTGCTTTATGCTTTATTTGCAGAAACTAATAAAAAACTTTAAAAAACTAATCTTTGTTTTTATTCAAAAATGTGTTATTTTAGTTTTAAGGTTTTTTTGAAAATCTGGTTGAATTCAGCACCAGTAAACATAAAACTTTTTGGTTTCCACAAAGTGGTGCTCACTACTGGGCTCCTGTACACCACACTCCAATTATCACCAAAATGGAGATTGCACCGGCTGGAAGTGTTACTAGCAGGGTGAAAACAGAGATGGGGAAGAAGATGACCGTATGAATAGCTCCCCAACCTTATTGCTTGAAGGAGAGAAGCTTGAACGAATCCTGATACAGAGTCTCACCGCATTACCTGGCCTGTAGCTGAAGTAGTGAGAGACCTAACTCATAGCATATTAAACCTTGGTGATATTGCTTCACGAGAAAGAAGTTCTTCTGAAAAGGACCATCTAATGTACCTCTATGAGACTCAAACCCTTCCTGACGCCTACAATCAGCTTAACAATCTGACTACCTAAGTCCGCAGATTTTCTCATACTGCATTATTCCATATGATACAGCTGTTAGCCGTACATCATGAAGAGCTTCACCAAAACCTGGCAAACCATGATACTCTAAGACTAGCTTATAACAATTTATATCTTCTGACCTCTGAACATATAGGTAAAGCGCGATCTGGTGTAGAGGCAAATTGCAAAATCATTATTCAGTTGCATGAGGGGCTTATCACCATGGATACTGTCATAGTAAGTATGTAGAGGAGACTATGGAGATCTTCCAGGATGAGTTAAGTGAGTCTGCCGCTAGCACCCGCTCTAAACTTGAGGAGTTTGCCAAGGAACATGAAAACCACGAAGAGCAAACTCACCGCAGCCTCTTGGTGCATGCGTTTACCCCTCAACCTGGGGATGAACAACGTGTGGCTGTGGGTGAGCAGCAACTAGCCCAAGCCTTGTCCCACGTTGATGAACTTGAGCGGCGTCTTTTGCAAGAACTTTTAAAGCTGTATCCGCTCTAGAGATCAAGGTTGCTCAACAGGAAAAGGAGCTATCCCTTAAAGCTTCTCTTGAGATTACCAAATATTTAGTTTGACGGGTTAAAGAATTTGAATAAGAAGCTCAAGGAGTCAAAATCTCTTTTGAAGGGCCCACACTGTTAAAGGATGTGCATAGTCGATTGATGCAGGTTGAGTGCAGTTATGTAAATATTAAAAGTGACATACATGTGAGTGGTTCCCACCCACAGGCAAAGAAGGTGAAAACAGATAAAAGAGGAGCTCAAAAAGCGCGTGGGGGTGATGGAAGGTGACCAACAAAACCTAAGCTCTCTTCTGTCACAACTCCATTTTAAAGTCAAGGCACTGGATAGTCCAGTTGAAGACCTGGAAACTCACAATATGGGGATAGCCGCCAGACTTGCTCTATGTAAATCCGCCTATAAAAAGCCCATCACCGCCATACAACCTGAATTGAAGCTATCCAAGGCCATCTCGATTGGCTCTCCTACTCCTTTGATTAGTTGGACCTTTGCTCAGAAACCACGGGGACAGATACTCCTGCAGTTCATACCCTCTATGAGGGTGACCACGTTTCATTCAAAGCAACTTTTAAGAACAAGTTTATCCATGGCGAGGGTGTCATAGCTTTGTTTTTATATGTCTATGAAGCTGCTATGGAAGGGGCGACTGATCATCAGAAGGTCAAACAAACTATCTCTTGTTTGAGTCGCATGGCCCAGGTGGTGATGGTGCCTCATATGGATGCCCTTAACACCTGGTCCGAGGTTAAGGAGGCGCTCATTGATGAGTTTTGATCAAAACAAAGCTTAAGCATAAAGATGTAAGTTTTCATGAGCATTAGCATAAGAAAAGGAAAACCAGTGGTTGCTTTCAAGGGATGGTTCTATAAAGAAAAGCAGATGTTGTTAACTTCTAAGATGTTGATCTTGGACAACTCTGTTACCGCTATCTTGACTAAGTTAGCGTACAGTCCTCCTTTGGTGATACACATCACTTCAGTTA
>JAKSZP010009757.1:0-58304 GCA_022478985.1 Massospora cicadina
CTTATACGCCCCAGAAAAATGCCAAAATGCTCTGCGGCAACCACCAGATGGCCGTTGAAGTAATGACTAAACTAGAATGTTGCCCTTTCCACAAAGCTGCCACCAAAACAGTAGTGATATTTGCAGGAGGAATCCTACCTCCCCATATTCCCTACAAAGCCAATAAGGTACAAAGAGACATACTGATCAGAGCCCACAAAGAAGCCAACAATGCCATTAAGCATGTGACAGAGGTAGTGCGAAATCCCAAGTCAAAGATTACCTGCACCAATATCTCCACTTTCAAAAAACTACCCAATGCATGCATAAAAGCTGAACTAGCCTTGACAAACTACATCAGAACCCTTATATATCAGATGTCTTAATACCACACCAATATATGGAAACATAGCTCCACATCCTGCTGACGCCCTGATGCCCCTGCTCTCCGCCATAGCCCATGCCATGCTTTGGGATGAAGATGTTACTGATGATGAGCCCCCTGACCCCCCTCCCCTTCTTCCATGATGGGATAAGCAGTTCCCGCTGTCCCACCTGGTTGATTGAGTTTGCATTAAGTGTGTCATCCACTCATTTTGGGTGGTTCATTCATTTTTATTTGGTGTTGATTTAATTTTAAGTTTAAAGTTTTATGTTTCAGTAATGTCCATCTCCTGGTCAGATTACCTTGATTAAATAAAAGTAAATAAAAGAAGAGAGGAAAATAATATAACAAAAAAGTATATAAATGAAAATACCAAAAATATATATATCATACAAAATTACTACTTTAATTAACACTTAAGGATGGAGAGAAGATCCCGCTCAAAATTTTCAGCAGTTTGGGCCAAATATAACAACAGGAGGATTCAACTCCAGATTTGTCAGCTGTTTGGGCCAAAATTAACAAAAAGATAAACAACTCCAGATTCATCAGTTGGTCAGGCCAAAATTTAAAATGATGAAGATCAATGAAGGATATTCAGAAAGCTTAGGGCTTATATTTGAGTCAACTGGGAAAATGTTAGATTTTGGCAGTTGACTTAAAAATAAACCATTTGGCAACCAACAGACTAAGATGATTATCCTCCTAATGCTCGAGCTAATACTCTAATTAAAGCCTATTGAAATAACATGGCTTGGGAAAATTATTGCAACGTGTTTTAATTAATATCAAAAGCTTGTGCCAAATAACTCGCACATTTAGGCCAATCTTATATGCAATAACACATCTCAGGCCAATTATCTCAACGTCAATTTAATTATCAAAAGCTTAGGCCAAATACAATTGCATATTCAGGCTAATCTTCTCTGCAACTACAAAGCTCAGGCCAATTAACTCAATATCAAACTAATCTGATTGCTCTATCAGAAGCTTGGGCTGATTACACTCACACAGTTGGGCCAATTATTGCTGCACCAAACCTTGGCAACTAGCCCTAACTAATTTGGACCAATATTAAATAATCAGCATGATTAATTGTTCAGGATCATACTGAAGATAACATCTACAAATTACATGAACAAAAAGATGAAAAGAAAGTAATCAGTTCAATAGCACCTGCACATCAACCACCCAAATGGGAGACCTAGTGCTATCAAGAGGACCATTGAAATCCTGATTATGGAGTTGTTTTCATTAGCTGTGTGACAAAAACATGATTGACTGGTCAAAAATAATTTTTGTATGTCAATACACATAACTGGCACAATAGCACTTATATATGGACCGCCCAAATGGGAGTACCCAGTGCTATAGAGAGAGGCCTGCCAACGTCCCAATTAAGGGTACTTCATTTCCTAAATTGACCACAAAATTTCCCAGAATTCGTATTTTGTCAGCAGTATGACAAAACTCTTTTCAAGATGATCCTAGGACAATTTTGCATGCCCATTTTTACGATTTTTTTACCTGAAATCATCCCAAATATGAGAGTATTTTGCCACCAATAAACCTAGAAATAGGTCTCAGTTGTATCAGTTCAAGAGCCAAATTATGGTGGAAAATAATCTGTGAGATTGCATGCTTGAATGTGGCCAAGAGATGCCCTAGAGGTATAAATACTGGCGCCTGGCCTAAAGAATAATTATCAAAATAAACTATTTTATATAAAGAATTATTTTTTAAATTCTTTCTGATTTTTAACTTAAGTTGCTTTTGGAGAGTGTCAGCAAGCTGGGATCTCAGGATCCACAGCTTGTAAATTTTCCTGCCACTGTTGAAGTTCTCAATTATGGAGGGAAAATCAAGCTAAAAGATTGGCCAGAAAAGTCCGAGACATTTGAGTATTCCTAGTGAGTTTCCAAACGGTCAAACTTGTAAGCCACTGGCAAAATTGAGGATCATTTGGCTGAACTTCAGCCCAATTAAGCGTGAAGGAATTAGTTAACCAAGCGAGCAATCCTCTGAATTTCACAACAATGAAAAGCAGGATTTTAAGTGGAGAGCCCGCCTTCTCTGCACCCTCAGGTCAACTTTCATGGATATCAAAACTGTTTAAAAGCCCCATGTCACTCTCTGATATAGAAGCATGGAATGACCAATTTAGAGGTAACTCCTTTTAGACATAACATATAGCCCTTATCATAATCAATCCCCAGGTTAAAGCCCACCCCTTTTCAAAGCGCCATGACAACCGCCTGATTTTAGACAAGTTGTCCACCCCTGACTTAATCCTTTTCATGGAGAGCATTTACCTGATAAATGCAGTCTAGAAGCAGGACCAACTGCTAGAAGAACTCACACGCCTCCAGCTCCCTACCAACATGGTGTTAAGGGTGATTTCAACACCATGCTGAGTCAGGTCTGGGACACTATCCCCCACCAAACAGGAGCAGCTGGGCGCCAAACATCTTCAAGACTTCCTCTGAATCAGAAGATTTTCTGATCCTATCCCCTTTGTTCAGCCTCAGCTGCATGACTCAGGTCTGATACAAGAAGAGGAAGTTCAGATCTACATCCCAAATTGGCATGGAACTAGCCAGCCCCAGCCTAATCAGTCAAGTCTCCAATCCCAAAATGCGTGACACCACCATCAGTGACCATTGATCCATTATGGTGGTCCTCACAATTACCATTTTCCTGTTAGGCCGTTTTTGGACTAGGATTTCCCTGGCGCTTCTGAACAGCCACTTTGCACACAACAAACTGATTGCAGTCATCCTCTGTCCAGTATATAGCTTATAGCCCCAACTGTTCACCCCTCAGGAAAAATGTGAGAAGACTAAATTGAGGGTCTTGAGAATTGCCTATCAAAATGCAAAAGCCCATATGACTGCAGCTCACGCCAAGGTCAAATGAGCCAGATTCAGGAATAGGTATCTGAAAAAAAGTTAGCTCACACCCTCCCCACAATGGTTGAAAGTGTGGGAAGCTTCTAATAGGCATATTGCCTTAAGCTCACCACTCAGGAATGGCAGCAAACTTCACGTCCTTGTGTTATTAAACACAGTGGGAACGTCCCACCTGATTCTTCTACAAGAATCAAAATGACCTCTCAAAAGACCAGTAGATCGTAATCCTGAAGATGGGATGCACCTTAACCATGGACAAGGATGATGTCATGTTTACATGACCTTATAGAGGGGACCAACAGAAGGGACAAGGCTGGGTGGCAGTAGTTCCAGAAGGTGAAATTTCAGGCCCTCCCTGATCTCAAGCACACCTTGGATTAACGCTGGTTACAGGCTAGGTAAGCCAAAAAGGCACAAGTAATGTGCCTAAAGCCCAGCCCACTGTTTTGGCTTTAGGGTTAAAACAAATGAGTTTCAAGTTAAATGATAATGGGACAATTTGGTTATTCAGGGAATGGGGCTTCGAAACCCATCCCATTTACAAAATTGTAAGCTTGGGAGTGGTTCAACTTCAGTCAATTACTTGAGTAAAGCCAATTTTTGATATATGTGACCCTCTTGGATGGAAGCATACGCCTATTAGTGCACTAAGGCTTGGTACCACTTCCACTGATCAAAAATTTCCCCAAGTTAGCTTAAGTATCTTTGCTTAAGACCAACGTTTCTCGTTGGTCATCTTCTAATAAACCCTATCATTATTTTACGTTTTTACATATGTTGACTTGGGCGCATCTGTGGCGGACCTCTTTGAGGAGGCTATGTGTTGTGTTAGCCAGTTTCTTTTTTAATTTGTCATAACCTCAGGTACTCGCTGGTCCTTCCAGGTTCCCTCCAAACCCAGTCACCAGTGCAGTCTAATCCTGTAAGTCCTGGGGACCAGCCCCTACAACTGGATAGGGAGCAGCATCCCTTTTGGACCAAAAGGGGGCCAAAGGCCCAAGTGAATCCCCTGTCGCAGTTGAGTGACCTGGTGCACGTGGTTGATGAGAGCTGAGTGACTGCCCTTCCTCCTAGAGATATTCAGATCTCTCCCCTCCCCCCCCCCTCCTCAACCCTGGTAAAATTAATAGAGGGGACCTGCTAGGAGATTATGCAGGCCAGGGGCCATGGGCGGGCCCCTGGGACCCTCCACTCACCAGAGGAAACTTACCAAAATTTTGAAGAAACAGCCAGTGCTAGTATTGAAGCCTGGTCTGCAAATTCTGGGCTAACGGAGCAGGTCTAGACTGGTCAGGTCCAAAAATCAGATCAAAACCAAATTTGGATTTTGAACCAGGTCACCAGTGACTTGGACCAGTTGCCCCTACCCCCTGGAATGGATCTGGGAAGTTTGGATCGTGTGGACAATCAAATCAAGAGTTCAGACCAGGTTGCGGATGACCGGGCACCAAGGCCACAGCCCCCTGGGACAAATCTGGGAAATCTGAACTGCATGAGCAGCCCGACTCAAATGGTCAAGGCCCAGATTGGTACCATTGACCTGGTCTGGCCCCAAAAATTTGGGAAAATCTGCAAAAGTTTTTTTATTTTTGCCAAGATTTTGGGCATCCCTCCACTCCCCCACCCACCAGCCAACCAAACCCCATCGCCGATCCCCAATCACCCAATCCCTCAGCCTCCCCACTATGTGATTCTCCCAATACTTAAGGCAACTGCCCTGCCGATGGGCAGTTGTCAGTTCATTCTCTATTCTCCCCATGCTTTGTGCTAAAATAAATCCCAAATACCCCAAACGCCTTGCTGTGGACTCTGCCTGTTTGTTTTCTTGTTCAAAATTCTGCCGATTGATCCAGCAAAGCATGCCGCCACCCAAATAATCATCCTGATGATTGCCAAATGGGTAATCCTGTCGCTTAACCCTGCCATGTGGCAGTGGATTGTATCTGTGGTAAACCGCCTCATTCTCGATGATAGAGTCAACTCTCTGTCCATTTTTGCATACCCATCAAATGTGAACCCATCCATTTGCTTCACTGTCAGGTTTTCTGAGAGCACTCCCCTTTTGGAGCAGTCCCAGGGCGCCCCCACCCTGATGCCCATGGACTTTCCCCCCGCACCTGGCTCATCCACCTCTAATCCCACCCACCTGAGGGTTCCAGAGTACCCCAACCAAGGGGAACTAGGCCCTAATGCTCATCGCGGGTCCATTTACCCCTCCAATAGCACCCCTGCCTGCGTGGTGGGCCCTGTGCTGCTCCTCTCTTGTGCATAGACTCACCTACCCATAACTGAAGGCCAGCAACCTTGAACCCTGGAGGAGTCATCATCCTCCCCACCTCTCCCAACCTTGGGGGTTGCCCCCGCAAGACTCGCGGTTGCCCCCATTGCAACCATCTGGTTTGCCTTGGGGGCCTTCAGTACGTTTATAAACATTTACTTTCCTCACATCCCCACTAGATCTCCCCTTCTTCTAGTCACATGGACCGCTGTGCCCTTGGCATTCTGGGCTCTCCGCTGGGTGCTCACACACCCCAACTGGGAGCCCAGTCTAAATCTTATCAGCCGCTTCCATGACAAACCCTGTACCAAACTTGGTTATGAACTGGCCTTTTGTGCATGGTCAAGTTGTAAAGAATGTTCAACTTATTAATACTCTTACTATGCTCATCACCCTCGCCCTAAGTTTCTTTAGTTCAAGCACCCTCTTCTGGGCTATCTTTATTGTAATGTCAACTACTAGCTCCCTTGAATTGGTCCTGTGCACCAAGCACCACCACGCTGGGCTTTGGAGAGTTATAGACACTCTCCTGACATTATACGACAAAAATTTTATCTTTGGACGCAAGAATTTTTTCTGTGTGGGACTTTTTTAAAATGCAAACGGTGTGCGCCAGCTGATGGCCACGGCCATGGTGGGGCTCACCACTATTTTTGCATTTTGTCAAGGGTTGGAGCAGTCCAGCATTATTCTCACTACCTCCGACTGGAAGGTACTCACCCTTCTTGCTTATATCTGGTGGGTATGGTTGCTTTGTGATCCAAGAGTTATGATTCATTGACTTTCCGCCAAATTTATTAAATTGAACACAGACAAAAATTGTTTTTCCTATAGCACCACGTTTGGATGGTGCAGGCAGGATCATCAACGAAGAGCCTGATGGTGTTGGTCTTGTATAACGTCGGTCAACCCATCGTCAAAAAGGGGATAGGGTCATTTATAACCAAAACACATTTTTAACGATGTTTCCATATATACTATCTAGCTATGTCTCTTCCCATATGGCTCAGATAGGGACTCCATTTCAGTGTATCAAATCACCCTAAAAAACCACGCATGACCACAACAATGATCCGCGGAACCCAGGAGGAGGAGAAGGTGTTACAGTTACAATACAAAAACGTTTATGAAGTTGCCAAAGATATGGTGGGATATGTGGCCTCATTAGTAAGAGTGGCCAAATATCCCTCTACATTTTTTGATGCAAATACGTACCCTGGAGAATGTTAGACCCTGAAGAAGCATTTGGTGGTAAAGTGTTGGCATTCTCTGCTATAAATAAAAATCATTCAGGTTATTCTCTACTGCTGCATTCCTTTCATCCCCTTTAATGAAATTCATCATGTCTATTTCGGTGGATACTGGAGCCTCTGAGAAGTCTATGGACCAATACCTATCCGATACCTTGAGCTGAGTTACTTGCCATGTGGTATGGTTAGAGGAGGGGCTTCCTAAGGTATTCCCACGCTGAAGATCATGGATTAGAGGATTTTTAAGTTGGCACTGATCACTTGTATGACCACTTTCAGGATATCAAAAACCTCTTGTACCCCATCATTTTTAGTGTAGAGTGGTGGCGAAAGTTTAACATCAGGACTAACTTGAAAGAAAATACCCTATGCCTAACTTTGAAGAATGGTCACATGTTGGTTGTTCCTTTGGCTGAAGCCAACTTTCAAGGTGATTTTCCCCACTGGCCTAATATTCACACTCTTAGCCTTGCCCTGTTGCTGAGGCCCACGGTGGAGGTTCCCCTACCTTCCTGTTTGGAGTTGTTTGAATCTTCATTTGATGCGGCTTCAGTTAATGCCTACTAGATCATTCAGAGTTTAAAAGCAAGTTCAAGCTCACCATTGATTTTGTGCATATATCTCCCCCAGTTTATCCGTTGATGGTATGGGAGGAAGCGGACTTAGATGTGTGGCAAGGAGCAGTTAGCCAAAAGTGCTATTTTTCAGCAAACCTCCACTGTATGTTCCCCACTTCACTTTGTCAAGAAGGCGATTAACCTTACGCCCCTGCGTAGATTATGAGAATCTCAACAACTTCACAGTAACGGATTTGTATCCCATCCCACAGGACTCACAGATTGCGTGCTATGTGGAGAAGGCGAGATTCTTCTCCAAGCTGGATTGTTTGAACGCGTTCATTCATATCCTTATCAAAAAGGGTCAGGAGTGGTTGACTGCATTTTGGACCAGAAAAGAATCTTCAAATTTCAGGTTATGCCCTTTGGGCTTAAAGATTCCCCTGCTATCTTTCAACGGTGTATTGATGCGGCTTTGGGGGACCTGCTAGGGGTATGCGCGGTAGCTTACATGGATGATATTATGGTATTTTCCCCTGACATTAAGTGCCATGAAGTACACCTTTGGCAGGTGGTGAGCATTTGAGGGCTGCCAACCTTACGCTGAAAAGAAGTAGGTGTAAGTTTTTAAGTCCCAGGTCACCTTTCTGGGCAATGTTGTGTTTGATCAAGGGCACATGATAACTCCAGACAAGGAGAATGCGATTTGTGAGTGGCTTACTCCAACTTTGGTTAAGGAATTGAGGAGCTTTTTAGGAACGTGTACATTACTTAAGAAGTCTACACCAAACCTTTCTGAAATTGCAGCCCTTATATAAGGCGAGTGGGGCAAAAGTACTACAGTGGTCCCCCATTTTGGAGGATGCCTTCCAAGCAGTAAAGTTCACGTTGCTGTCCACTTTTGTTCTTCACCATGTTAACCCCAATAAAGAGTTTATTGTTGCTCAGATGCCTCCAACTTCGCCATAGTGGCGGCCCTATTAGAAGTAGGCGAAGATGGAATAGAGCATCCGGTGGAATATTTTCTTAGGAAGATGTCTCTACCAGAGTTAAACTACGCTGTATATGATAAAGAGTTAATAGCAGTTATTGAGGTGCTGACCTATTGGCGTCATCACTTACATGGCTTATCCCAACCCTTCTGCGTATGTACAGATCACTGTGCCTTACTGTATTACCGCGCATATAATGTCCTAACCCCATGGCAAACTCGCTGGCATGAGGCCATTGTCCAATTTGCGTTTTATTATGAGTTTACAAAGGGCAAGGAGAATGATTTGGTGGATGCTTTGAGCCGCAACCCTGCATTAGCTCCCAATCCTAAGGAGATAGAGGTGTATATTACCCAAATGATGATCCCAACAGGTAATATTGTGTCTAAACTTTCCTCTCCCTTGGCCAATAGGCCAGCGCTCGCTCCTCTAGAATATGCGGAGGAATATGGTATGTTTAGAAAGGTTGTCCTTTCTCAGCCTTTGTTGGCCAAATATATGATGGTCCTTGTAAAGAGGCATTAATCAGGAGGATATTACCAGATATTATCACGTAAAGGACGAGATGGTGTGGTTTCATGGACGCTTATGGGTTCCATTAGGCCAATGCACCTGGAAATCATCTGGGATTATCAAGAAGTAATTACTGTTGGTCATCCTGGAAAGGCGAAGACCCTTGAGCTTATCCACTGCACTTACAATTGGAAGAGATTAGCCGCTTAGATAGGCAGATATGTTAAAGAGTGCCTAGTCTGCAACCATATGAAACTGAATCGCCAGCCTTTAGCAGAATTGTTGGTACCAGTTCAAAAGGCTGATGGGCCATGGAATTCCCTATTGATTAATTTTATTGTCGAATTGCCTGTATCTGATGGCTATGATGCTATCATGCTGGTGGTGGACCATTTTACAAAGTTCGTCCACATTATTTCTTGCAGAACCACAGTCACCGCGGCTAAGATGTCTATGCTGTTTGTTACTAATATGTTCAATCTTCATGAAGGCCCTTAAGAAATTATTAGCGATTAGGGGCCCCAGTTTACCTCTGTCTTTTTAGAAGAGCTGTGTAAGAATCTGCAAATCTGTCCCTGCCGTTCAACTGCCTATCATCCCCAATCAGATGAGCAGATAGAAAGAGTGAACCAGTGCCTAGAACAGTTCCTGCAGTGTTACACTGCTGCAGATCACTCAGATTGGGTTCCCATTTCCCCATGGCCCAAATCAGTTATAATAATGCATAACATGAATCAATAGTTTAATCCCCCTTCTTTGCCAACTATGGCTTTAATCCCACATTCAACATGTAGCCCAGTTGTGGATCCAAGGTGGAAGCGGTGGTGGACTTAGCAAAAATGATCAAGAAAGTACACCAAGGGGTGAGCACAAAATTAGATGCGGCCATGCAGACTTACAAGGAGCATGTTGATGGTAAGAGACGGGTTGGTCCTTTGTACAAGGAAGGAGATCTCGTGATGCTAGATGCCAAAAACATCCCAATCAAACAACCATGCAAAATATTGAGAGTAAAGTAAATTGGGCCATACCACATTGTCAAAAAGGTGGGCCACGCCTTGTACCTGTTGGATCTTACCCCCCGTTTTAAATTTTTCAGTATTTCATGTAACAAGCTCAAATCATTTAGGGCCCCCTCCAGAGACTCCCGAAGCTTATCTCATGGATGGGGCACCAGAATGGGAAGTGGAGGAGATTGTAGACTTTCGTCATGTAAGAAGAAGGCTTGAGTATCTTGTATCCTGGAAGGGATTTGATGCAGCGGAAAACAGTTAGGTCCCAGTGCGTAATTTCGCCCATGCCCAAGATTTAATTATAACATTCCACGAGCGTTTCCCTAAGGCATCAGGATCAAAGTTTAACCAAGCCGTTGCTTCTATGAAGTTGGACTAGCCCATAAAAACTTACCCTTGGCGAATGCCCCTGGAGGGGTGGAGCCCAAAAAAGAGAGAGGGTAATGGCATGTTTACATGACCTTATAGAGGGGATTAACACCAGGGACAAGGCTGAGCAGTAGGAGGTCCAGAAGGTGAAACTTCAGGCCCTTCCTGATCTCAAGCACACCTTGGATCAACGCTGGGTACAGGCTAGGTAAGTTCAGAAAGGTACAATTGATAAGCCTAAAGACCAGCCCCTGTTTTGGCTTTAGGATTAAAACAAATGAGCTTAAAATTAAATGTTAATAGTATAATTCAGTTAAGGGAGAACGAGGGCACAAAACCCATTCCATTTATGATTAATTTCAAGCTTGGGAGTGGTTCAACTTCAGTCAAATACTTGAATAAAGTCAATTTTGAGGTATGTGCCCCTCTTGGATGGAAGCATACGCCTGTTAGTGCACCAAGGCTTGGTACCACTTCCACTGATCAAAAATTTCCCCAAGTTAGCTTAAGTATCTTTGCTTAAGACCAACGTTTCTCGTTGGTCATCTTCTGATAAACCCTATCATTATTTGACATTTTTACATATGTTGACTTGGGCGCACCTGTGAGCAGACCTCTTTGAGGAGGTCTTGTGTTGTGTTAGCCAGTTTCTTTTTTAACGTATCATAACCTCAGTTACACCGCTGGTTCTTCCAGGTTCCCTCTAAATCCAGTCATCAGTGCACTCTAACCCTATACCAACCTTGGTTATGAACTTCCCTCTGGTGCACGGCCAAGTTGTGAAGAATGTTTGAGTTAAATTACTCTTACTTTGCTCAATACCCTCGCCCTAAGTCCCTTTAGCTCAAGCATCTCTCTGATGGGCTATTTTTATAAAGACGACTCCTAGTTCCCTTGCGTTGGTACTGTGCACCAACACCACCACGCTGGGTTTTGGAGAGTTAAAGACACTCTCCAAACACATGAGATCACCTTTGAGATCCATCAGTACTATTCAACCCTGTTTTAGGCATCCAGGATGAGCCCAGCGGATGTTCTCAAGTTCAAAATGGGCCAGTGCCATTAGTGGACCTCTCGGCGGATGATGAACTTTTTTGCATCACTCACACTGCATGAACTAATAGAGATCCTTCTATAATGCCCATGTCTAAAAGCTACAGGATTAGGCAGTATCCCTCTTGAGGTGTACCTAGCAGATCCCGTCACAGTCACAAAATACCTACAGCCCATTTTCTCAACTTTCCTAGCATTAGGGTGTGTGCTGCCTGACTCATGAAGCTTGATCATGACCCTCATCCACAAGAAAGCAGGATGAGACCTTTCAAACTGCAGCCCAGTTTCACATCTGAACACCGACCACAGATATTCACTAATAACCAAGCAAATCACATTAAACGTGAGTGGCGCCTCGCCTCCACACAGCTTAACATGGGTTCATACCAGAGCGATTGCTCTGGAAACTATAACGAGCTTCTCACAACTCTGTATGCTAACTCGACCCAAATTCATGGCTTATGGCGTCTCCTCAAGATAGAAAAATCGCATGACTGTATGGATTGGTACTACCTCAACGCCTCCCTACTCCTCCTCCACCTCCCACCTCAGGCAAGGAGGTAAATATCAGCACTTTAAGACCAGTTACACACAATAGTACTAGCCTTATTGGGCTTTATGTTGGCAGTTATGGTTGAACAAGGCCTCTGCCAAGAGGACCCATTAAGCACAATACTATTTAATATCACACTTAAACCCTCCTGTCCTATTCCACAAACGACTCATGGGTATTCAAATGCTTGGAAAATCCCCATCTGCGACATAGCCTTTGATGACAATACAGCGGTAGTGTTTGAAAGCAAAAAGGACCTTGGCATAACCATTGAAGCCCTTGACCACTATTCCAAGGCTTAAATACGAAAGTCAACACGTTGAAAACAACCATAATACGGATTGGCACACCCTCCTTTCCTCCCCCTTTTGGCCTAGAGCCCACCCATGACACATTTTGCCACTTAGGTGCCCTTACCACACATCAAAGGGGTCATAATCATGGATAATGTGGATTATATACTAGAAGCGGTGACTTCTCAAATTACTATTTGGAACCACCAGCAAATCACCCCTCAGGGATGGGACCTGATGGCGTAAATATTTTTGCTTTTGAAAGTATGGTTCCTCGCCCACATCTACCCCTTCATGGACAGTTTCTACTTAAGACTCAACATGATACTCCGTTGCTGGAAATAAAGGATTTAACCACCCACCCACCGCCCTGATATTAATATCCTGATTCTACAGCAATGATGACCAAGAATTTGTATATGGACTACTCTACCTTGATACTCAATAAATTCCTCAAACCCATCATCTGCTAGGATGCGACCCCTATGTCACAAAGGGCCTTGGCCCTTGACCAGTTGCTAGCAGCCTCCGTGGGTCTCCCTTGAGCCTCACCAACAGCCGTCAGAGAATGGCTGATGGACCACCCAAACCACCATCTCAAACAATCCTTGAGTGTATTCTGGAACCAGGCATTCCTGGCCCTCAAGTGTGTGGGGGTGCGATTTTACCACGCCTTCTCATAAAAAAGGAGTAACCCTGTAATCAGCTACCACCCTTACACCACCGCTACACTTTGGTCCCCAATGGAAGGATAATCCACCTAACTCAACCCTTTGGACTGGCCCTAATCTGTCGGAGCCTTCTTGAACCCCTACCTCCTGCTGCCAAATATGACTTCAAGGTGCTCAGGCGGAACATCAACCCCCCAATTTTTTCAGTGAAAATATCAAACACTTTGTGGCGATTTCTCTACTGCTCTTTCAGAACATGGTATCAAACTGGCCCCACCTTCCCACCCAAGATCTGCCCATGGTGCGCCAACCCAATCAATACTCACTTTTAATGATTACTATCCTGCCCTTAAGTCCCCCTTTTTAGAAAAAACCTGTGAACTCCTCTGAGTGGAACCCTGGCTTGGGCACCCAATTCAGGATATATTCTTTCTGCTCACTCCCTGGCTGCCCCAAATCCCTCTGAAGCCTGGCTTTTGGCATTATAATATGGATGATCAAAAACTCATACATCCACCCAACTTTTGACTCTCTCATGTGGACGCTGCCCACATGTCTACCCCTTTTCAGGTGCTCTTTAAGATTGCCTTTAAAACTCTTCCACCTTGCAAACCACCTGCAGATACTTCAAAAGTGAGGCGTGACTATTAAGTATTAATCCATTTTCCTTGCTCAATATCTTCATCCATTCCTTTCCCCGCCTCAAGCTCTTAGGAGCTCAGGCGTAATTTAATACTTATGTATCTCCCCTCAGGTTGGGCCCACCTATTACTAAAAAAATTACGGAGAGGACATAAATCTAATACTTCTCCCCTTAAACCATTGATGGTTAAACAGTTTCTATATTTGCCACCTGGTTGGTTGTGAAGTTTAGTTTTTTTTATTATATAACGCTCAACTTTTGGTTTCAGTTCATTTTTAAATGAAGTTTTTTTCTTTTTAAGCGGGCAGTAATGTCCGTCCCTGGTCACTTAATTCAAAAAAATTTGATATCTGTAGGTTAAGTCAGGATGAGCAATGAGAAGATCTCATAGGATCATCTTTATCAGAACCTCTTTTAAATTATCTAAATTTAATGCTTTGTCAAGGTCTTCAATGTTCCATTGTTGATGATCTGTGACTGCATTGATTGAAAGTTCCCATTGCAAGTTGTAGGGTCCAATAAGACAGTTTATAAAGAATCTACATTTTCTCTCGTTCATGTAGGTATTACTATTTGAGTCTTTTAAATCCACTTCAGGTGAAGGTCACAGATGCAAATGAAATCCTTTGATAGCTAACTAGTCAAAACTCAATTTGAAGGTAGTAAACTTGACTTATTTTCTACCTCAAATCCAAAAACACCCCCAAGCTTCATTTGGAGTAGAATATAGGCAATAAGGAAAGGACATGAACTTGGTTCACCAACATACCAAATTGACATTGGAAATAGAATATTCAGAGTTCACCTAATGTATAACGCGGTAGACACCTGACCAAAGGAAAGCAAGCTTATTTTGTCAGCCTCCAGGTTATTGGTGATTCACAAAATCAGATCTCCTAACTGGAAGTCCAGCAAGGCGGGAATACTGGCATTAGAGCGGGACATCTCTTTAGTTGGTAATGTAAAAATTTCTTGGGTATCAAGGGCTTGAAGTTAGGCATTTTATCTGCTAAGGCCCTTATAGTAAGTTTAGAGTTTTTTGAGAATTGAGGTGTCCTACAAATGTTGAACACTTGTTGGTAAGTATGGTGAACTTCCATAAAGGGCTTTGAAGGGAGACATCTTGATTATATGATGGTAGCTTATTTGATAAGCCAATAGGGCTCTGTAAAAAATAGTGGTTCTATCACATAGAATTGTAGGCAGCCATCTTTTAAAATATAAAAGCTAAGTAATTAGTATTCTAAACCGCCCCATTAGTATATAGTTTATATGTGGCAGTAAATTTTTGACTAGTTCTAAATAAAAAGTTATTTCTTTGACTAACTGGGAGATGAAATTGAGTCCACTATATGAAAGTAAATTCTGTGGGCATCCATGATGAGTGAAAACTGATCAACTGAGAAGTACTGTAACGGTCAAGGCGTTGCCTGACCATCACATAGCCCTAATCTTCCTTAGGGCGATAGTCGGGGCCAGGAGAGAGGGGCTCAACCACACCAATTATCATAAATGGTAATCTGACAAATCAGATGCCTCAAAATTGGAAGAAAAATTGAATCAAGAGGCTGACAGGGAAGTGAAGCCTCAGAAATGGCGATCTGGCCAACCAGATGTGGCCAAATATAATATTGCTAAATGCGCCAATGAGGGATTGGACCATCAGAGGCAAATTTCTGGCCAATCAGATGTGGCCAAATCTGTTGCTCATAGGAGTATCGACAAGGATGAAAATCCTTGTGAATGGCGCTCTGGCCAACCAGATGCCGCTGAACAAAATATCCCAAAAGAGGCAATGAACTAATATCGGGGAATATGGGTGAAGGGAATGGCCCAGGCTTTGAGAGCAAATCAAAGCCAAATAATAAATGCGGAAAAGTTTCTGCAACCCCAAGGGTACCCAGCCCAAGTTTGAGAATGGGCCTCGATGCCAAAATCGAGGGTCTAGATTCTCAGATAGGGCCCGCCACCAGGAAGATGCCTGCAGACTTCGTGGGAACAGGACCCGCTCTTCCCCTCTAAGCTCAGTATAAATCTGAGCAGGCGAAACTGTGTAAAGCAGTTTCATCTTCTATAATATTAAATAAAACTTAATAAATTCGAAAATAAAGTTTTTGCATTTGTAAATCAGTTTATTAAGCAAACCTGGAAACCCCACATGGACAGCAGTTCAGACTTTGACAGGGCCATTCTGTCCCTGTACGCCCTCTCAGGGGGTCAGGCCCTCCTCCTGAGCGCCACAATTGTCCTAACTGTGGTCCAAACCTTCGTGGTAAAGTGGTTTCCGCATAGTTGGATTCAGGATCTCTCAACGGCAGGGCTCTCCTGCCTGTGGGCTCTCACTTGGGCACTCTTGCCTAACTGCTTTGTGGCAGTTTTCAGAGACCCCGTCCGTCACATTAGACGAAACTAATTTAACTTGATGTCTCTATTCCTGGATATGGTGGACAAGCCATCTGAACGCGCCCTGCCTGCGTGGTATGAACACCCAATTACGTTTTGATGGTAATCTTCTCTCTTTTATTTCTCCTAAGAAAAGTCACCCGTTTCCTTCCCTCAAAGGGGCATACCAACGTCTACTTTCAACCTGAGCAGTCCGCGTCTGAGTTCAGACAGGCCCTCACCCCAGGAGAGTTGAGCACCTTGTACACCACCTTCTCGCTTGTGAAACTTCAAGCCTGGCTGACCACGGCGTCAGGAGGAATGGCCCCAGTGTCACTTCAGATTTATTCACCACTGGCGGAGGGAAGCTTGGGGTGAACGCAGTAGTAGGGCTGGAGTCGGAGGCGGACATACCCAACGAATTTCGTGCATATGCTCACCTGTTCAAGAAGAACCAAGCTCACTCTACCACCCCAAACGGTCCTTATCCTTTCACCTTCAGATTCAAAATGGATGCGGAGTTCCCCAAGGGTTGTCCCATCTACACTTTGAACCTTAAGGCGAGGGCGGCCCTTGAGGTCTATGTCAAGGAAATGCTAGAGCGCGGGATGATTGTTCCATCCAATTCGCCAGTGGTGTCACCAATACTCCTAGTACCAAAAGCAAGTGGCGAGCTTCGTCCATGTGTGGACTACTGGCGACTGAACGCAATCACTGAATCTGACCCCTACCTCATCCCTCTGATGGATACCATCTCTCAGATGATCTCAGGAAGCCAGGTTTTCACCAAGTTGGACCTGGTTGACGCGTTCAACCAAGTTCCATTAATCTCCAAACAACAACAATATATGGCTTTCAAGTGCCACTTAGGAGTCTTTGAGTACAAGGTGATGCCTTTTGGCCTCAAGAATGCCCCAGCAGTATTCCAGCGTACCATAGACAACGCCCTAGGAAACCTAATTGGAAAATGTTTTGTGGCGTACATGGATGACATACTTGTGTTCTCCAGGACCAAGGAGGACTACAAAGGTGATGTGCTAAGCGTGCTGGAAGCCCTCAACAAGGCGGACCTCCGCTTGAAGCCATCCGAATGCGAGTTCTACAAGGACTCAGTATCCTTCTTAGGGAACGTAGTCTTCCAAAAGGGGACAGCCATATGCCCGGACAAGCTGAAGGCAGTAAGGGAGTGGTTGGCCCCTAAGGATAGAACGGGTGTTAGAAGTTTCCTGGGAGTGGTGAACTTCCTAAGAAGGTTCGCAAAAGACCTTTCCAAGATGGCGGCCCCCCTAACTCACCTGACACGGCAGGCCCCGGTCCATTGGGGAAAAGAGGAGGAGACAGCCTTCCAAGCCTTCAAGGAGAGCCTCATGAAGGCACCAGTACTAGCCCATCCCGAAGCCAACCGTCTTTTCATTGTGGAGACTGTCGCCTCCAACTTTGCAATTGGGGCAGTCCTGCTACAAGAGGGAGAAGATGAGGTAGAAAATCCCGTAAGCTACTTTTAGCAGAAAAATGCTGCCTGCTGAGACCAACTACCTCGTGTATGACAAGGAGCTCTTAGCGATTGTATCATCCTTAGAGGAATGGCAGCACCACTTACTCTACACCAGACATCCCTTTACTATCAGAACGGACCACTGAGCCCTTGAATTTTACAAGAGCCCAAAGTGCATGAACCAGCGCCAGGCCAGATGGCACCTAGAATTGGCGTCTTATGATTTTAGGATTGTGTACAAGCCGGGGGAAAGCAACCTCATCCCAGATCTTCTAAGCAGGGACCCAGGTAAGTCTTTCCCAAGGGAGGAGCTGGATGCATACAACACCGCCACTATGTTGCCCTCAAATGTGTTCGCTGTCATCCAGAATGCCACCAAGGAACTGAGGGAAAAGCTCCAGGCCGCCCAGCGAAGCTCAAAGTATGGGAAAACACTGTGGAAGGACCTGGAGGAAGGGGTAGAGAACGAGCAACATAAGAATTTCTGCAAAAGGAAAGGCCTCATTCTCCACAAAGGGCGCCCATGGCTGCCCAACCGCGAGCTCCAGGAGGAGGCGATAAGCGCTTTCCACGACCACCCCTTGGCGGGACACCCTGGAAATGAGAAAACCATAGAGCTCCTGGCCGAAGTTACTCCTGGCCTGGGATGCCCAGCGCCATAAGGGAGTACATCCAGAAATGTGTCACATGTGCCCGTTCCAAGCACGTTAGGCAGAAGCCTTTAGGAAAACTCATGCCCCTCCAGATTGCAGATATACCATGGTCCTCACTGAGTGTGGACTTCATAACGGGGCTTCCAAAATCAAAGGGATACGATGCTGTGATGGTGGTGGTAGACAGAATGACCAAGTATGAGGAATTCTTTCCTTGTAACTCCACCATCACAGCAAAGGGCATGGCGGATATCTTCATTAATGAGGTGTTCACCCACCACGGTCTACCGGAGGAGATAGTATTGGATAGAGGCCCCCAATTAATCGCCCAATTTTGGCAACACCTACTTGAAAATCTTCAGATTAAGCCATGCAGATCCTCAGCTTACCACCCGCAGTCTGACGGCCAGATGGAACGAGTTAACCAAGTCATCGAGCAGTACCTGAGATGCTACATGACTACACAACAGGAACGCTGGACGGACTGGCTAAGACTAGCCCAATTCGCAAATAATAACTTGACCCATTCATCAACAGGAATGTCGCCATTTATGGTGAACTATGGGTTCCACCCAAAGATGATGGAAACCCACCCCAAAGGTCCAAATCCAGCGGCCAACGACTTGGCAACAGAAATGAAGGAAAACCTGAAAGCTCTGCGTGCAAACTTAGTCAAAGCGATAGATATGCAGAAGAGGAAGGCTGACACTCACTGATCCAAGGCCCCAGAGCTAAAGGAAGGAGACCTAGTGATGATCAACGCAAAGAACTACTCTGTGCTGGCAAGCTGTAGGAAATTTGGACCAGTCGCTCTGGGCCCATTCAAAGTCCTCCACCAGGTAAACAAAGTGGCGTAAAAGCTTGAGTTCCCCAAGGGATCGCGGGCGCATCCAGTGCTGCATGTCTCACAACTTAGGAAGTTCAAAGGCCCTCTCCCAGAGAAACCAGAGCCTGTCCACTCAGGAAACCCGGGAGAGGTGGAGTATGAGGTGGAGGAGATCTTGCAGTCAAAAATCTCGTGGAGAAAGCGCTAATACCTAGTCAAATGGGTAGGATACCCAGTGGAGGAGTCCACCTAGCAGATGGCCGATGACTGCAGCAACTGCCCACAGAAGGTGGAGGAGTTCTGGAACTAGAGGGGGCTCTCATCTGGGGACGGTGATGTAATGGTCAAGGCCTTGCCTGACCATCACATTGCCCTAATCTTCCCTAGGGCGATAGTTGGGGCCAGAGGAGAGGGGCTTAACTGCACCGATTATTGTAAATGGAAATCTGACGAATCAGATGCCTCAAAATTGGAAGAAAAATTGAATAAAGAGGCTGACGGGGAAGGGAAGCCTCAGAAATGGCAATCTGGACAACCAGATATGGCTAAATCCAATATTGCTAAATGCGGTGATGAGGGATCAGACCCTCGGAGGCAAAGTTCCAGCCAATTGGATGTGGCTGAATCCGTTTCTCATAGGAGTATTGACAAGGATGAAATCCTTGCGAATGGCGCTCTGGCCAACCAGATGCCGCCAAACAAAATATTCCCAAAAGAGGCAATGAACCAATATTGGGGAATACAGGCAAAGGGAACAGCCCGGGCTTTGAGAGCAAATCAAAGCTGAATAATAAATGCAGAAAAGTTTCTGCAACCCCGAGGGTACCCAGCCCAAGTTTGAGAATAGCCTCGATGCTGAAATTGAGGGTCTAAATTCTCAAATAGGGCCTGCCGCTGGGAAGATTCCAGCGGACTTCACAGGAACAGGACCACTCTTCCCCTCTAAGCTCAGTATAAATCTGAGCAGGTGAAACTGTGTAAAGCAGTTTCGTCTTCTATAATATTAAATAAAACTTAATAAATTCGAAAATGAAGTTTTTGCATTTGTATATCAGTTTATTAAGCAAGCCTGAAACCCCCACATGAACAGCAGTTCAGATTTTGACAGGGCCATTCAGTCCCTGTACGCCCTCTCAGGGGGTCAGGCCCTCCTCTTGAGCGCCAGCATTGTCCTAACTGTGGTCCAAACCTTAGTGATAAAGTGGTTTCCGCATAGTTGGATTTGGGATCTCTCAACGGCAGGGCTCTCCTGCCTGTGGGCCCTCACTTGGGCACTCTTGCCTAACTGCTTTGTGGCAGTTTTCAGAGACCCCGTCTGTCACAAGTATGGCTGCAGCCTTGGTGGTTTCAGATGACATGTTGATTGCCTCTACCCAAGTGGTCAAATGTTCTATGGTCAAAAAAAGTATTTATGCGCTTATAATCTGGTGGGTAATGGGCTTATTAAATTAATACTTAAAACATTTAAGAGCTCAATGTGCCAATAATTGATGCTGATATAGAGAGAGCTGGCCAGACTTGTGTTCAACAATTTAAATAGGCTTCTATTAATTCATGGATAGTCTCAACCATACAATCTTAGTAGCAACGTTTACTTGAACACTCATGAGTCTTCTTCACCGTGCCATAGTACAAAATTAAATGTCCTTCAAGGATGACTTTAGTACATAAGAAGGGCATATATAGGAAGCCACTTTCCATCTTATTAAGTGTATAACATCCCCTCATATCTGAGTATCTCTACTTATGTTTTACAACTCTTCTTCAACCTCATGGGTCTCCAAATATACCTTTTAGGCCATTCAATTAGTACACCCAATTGATCATTTTTAGATGTTAGTATAACAAGCATAGACATCCTTGAGAGCCCATCAATATGTTGATGAATCGCCCCATGTCAATAAATTATGGTAAAGTCATAATTTTATAATTGTAGTGCCCATCTTGTCAATCTGCCATGGGGTCTTACATTTGTTACAACCACTAGAGCAAAAAGTAGTCAGTGATGACTGTAAAGTAGATTTAATATATGTGATGGTTGGAAAGTTCTATTGCCAGTAGTACAGGAGGCTTTCCTGTTTTGTAAACTATAATTTTGTTCATCCTTACTCAAGATTTTGCTGTAAAAGACCATGGAATGGCCAGCTTAGTTTTCATCAATTAATATTATAGTACTGTCTGTAAAACTCATGTCATGGAGGGATGATGGGCGAACACCCATACCCCAAGGGGACAGACTACTAGAACAAAAGGAGATATGAATTTTGTTAAAATGAAATGACCTAAATGTATTGAGACCTCCTTGAGGAGGTCTGCAGCAAGGCCAAAAATTACATTTATTCATATAAACTAGGGTTTTAAGTGGAGTCGACCAACAAGAATGCTGGTTTATCAAAAAAGACTATAAGGAAAATTGGAGGAGGGCAATCATCAATTTGCTGTAGTACTGAGACAAATCTGTCCAATATGATCAACTCACCATCCACAGTAGTACTGTACCTTAAGAAAGTTCAAAATTAAGTTTTAAATTCAGAAGAATATTATCAAATTGGGATTAATTAGATTTAAAAATGGGATACCAATATCCACTTTTTGTAATTAAACGCAATTACTTGTTTTTGTTAACTAAGTAACTATTAAACTTCAGTGCCAGTTGATGTAACGCCTGCCATCTCATCAAAAGAACTCCTAGATCCAACGTGGGCATAATTCTCTTACCCAACGTTGGTCTTGTGTATTTTTAGATTAGATAGGGCAGCCTTTGATCCTTTGGCCTTGATAACCTCTCCTTGTTTATAAATCTGTGCTCACAATTATGCCATGAGACATGACATTACCCTCTTGCTCTTGAGGCACCACCCCTCCTCCAGGGGCTACAGCCAGAGAAAAGTTCTTGTGAGATAGAAAAATCTTCATGGCGGCGACTTTAGGGTTAGCCTTATGACTGCGGCATCAGTTAAGCATTTACAGAGTATATCAATAAGTTTTTGGACATTGCCACAATTGTGAGCTGGAACCCAAGTGTTTTCTGTGGCATAAAAACTTTTTTAAAGCTACTAAGTATTTGAACCTTCTTCTAACATTATGGGAGCCTACAATCTCCTCCACTTCCAATTTGGTGCCAGATCTATGAGATATTAATCTGGGGTCTCAGGAGGGTGACCTTTAGATAGAGTTATTTTTCTCTTGTGAAACATTGCAAAGTTCAGAGTTTTGGTGGAAGATCTAAATGATAGGAAGCATGACCCACTTTTTTAACAATGTGGTAAGGTAATATCCTCTTTAGCCCAAGCTTCTTGCATGGCTTCATGATAGAGATATTCTTTGCATCAAGCATCAAAAGTACCCTTCCTTATATTTAAGCCCTGTATATCTGGGGTAGCATCCTCTCTTCAGGAAAAGTAGGTATTTCTGTTTCCTACAAAAAAGGGTCCAAGAAGGGCAGCTGTCCCTCTCGTCTCACAGGGCGACCTCACCCAAGTATTAGATGAGCAATAAGTAACAGCCCTCCTTTTGAAGATTATGCCACTCATCCCCAAATTATCTTCAGCTGAATCAGTTGGTGAATTGAGGGAATTTCTGCTGAGATGTTTGGAAATTGTCATCACCATGGGGCAAAGGGCCCACATGAAGTTAATGGCAACAAATTTTCGACATCAAAGCCTGAGAACCCCTAACTCATGGCAACAAAGCCTGATGAGCGCGTACTTTCAGATAATGAAGTATCAAATGTCAAAGTGTCAGATGTTGAATTTTCAGCAAAACCTGATGGCATTGGGCCATTGGGAAATGCAGCCCACAGTTCGAAACCTTCACCAAACATATCAAAACCTTTGTTTGATATTTTCTACCTGTATTACTGGATGCTGGAGTGACTAGGTGAAGGCATGTGGCATCCCAAACCCATTCCTG
This sequence comes from Massospora cicadina, assembly GCA_022478985.1. NCBI lineage: Eukaryota > Fungi > Entomophthoromycota > Entomophthoromycetes > Entomophthorales > Entomophthoraceae > Massospora > Massospora cicadina. The sequence continues at coordinate 22,727 of JAKSZP010009757.1, forward strand.
ACCTTTTTGGACAGCCCCTAAATAGGGTGGCCTTTAGCAATCCCCCCTGCCCATCAGGTGACATTCCATTGCTCCAGTTGCTGAAACTGAAGAAAATCATCAATTTGAGCATTCATGGATAAACTGATAGCAACTCAGCCTGCCAATAGTAATTTCAAAAGTCAGTTTTAATTAAATTTGTCTTTTCTTTCTCACTCAAAGTTCACTGATTAGATCAAATCTCTAGGTCCCTAGTCCTGTATTTTCCAAGCAATTCCACAAATTAACTGTCTATTTAAACAGGCATAACACACTGAGAAAATTGACAGTTGTTTTAATCTTTAAATTTCAATAAAATTCCGTTACCACAAATTCACTTATTTAACTATGACAAAAATCAAAGGCCTAAATCTTATCTCCTTCTTCTCAACTCCAAAACCCATGGGCCCTGATACCATGATACTCTGGTTTGTTGCCAGGTTTTATTTACATTTATGAACCATTAATACTTGCTGGTGAAATCTCCTCCATCTTAATTTAATGTCGCTCAAGCAGTAGTGCCTCTGGCATTCAGGCTTGCAATTCAGTGTTTGGGCATCCAGACTGGAAGGCTAGTCTAAACCTGACTTGCCGCTTCCTAAAATAATTGACCGTCAATTGTTTCCAGTCATCTCATCCCTCCTTGTTGATATGGGCGCCGCAGTGGTTACCATCTTCCTTATGAATGTTTAATTAATAGCCTGCTTTTGGTGGATTGTTTGGTCAACTGCCAATTTTATAAGTGTTTCCCAAATGGCTTTGGAGGGATTCCTTTATGGTCGACTTGTTCCATTACCCTTTACTCTCCCTTTGGTCCACCCTCAAAATGGGATCTTCAAAATTGGATTTGCCAATTTGGCCTTGGGTTCTATTCCTGACGCTGAATCAGTATCCATGTTGGTCCCAGGTCCTGATTCCACCCCTGTACCCAAGACGATTTCTTGAGTTCACCTGTCTTTGTAATCTCTTCAGTGTCTGCAGAAATTACCGTATCTGCCAATAAACAAAATTCCACATACTTCTTTATTGCCAATAAAATTAGTATTGGAGCACATCAGATTTCCTTCAAGGCCTTGGTTGACACTAGAGCAATGGGTAACTTTATGAGTATAGAGTTGTATCACCAGCTCAATCTTAATATGGATGTGGGTCCTGCATTAAAGGTCACTTCGTCAGCCTCCCAGCCATCATACAAAGCATGGTTCATAGTACCCTTCTTGGTTCACCAGTTTAGTTTTTACAATCACTTCTCAGTGATGCCTAACCTAATTTTCCCAGTAATTTTGGGTGTGGGCTGGTGGCATTGGTAGCGTTTAAGGATTCATATTAGGTATAATATGCTGTCATTCTCCTATGGTCAAATGAAGAGTGAGTTTCCCTTACTGGATACCCTTACTAAAACTCAAGTTCAAGGATTGGTCACTTCCCTTGTTTCTCCCATGGGTCTCCCATTGGATTTTCCATGATTATCTTTGAAATATCATAGCATTTTTGATTCTGAGAAGGTGGACTGTCTTCCCACACATACAGAATTTGACTTAGGTTTCTGTACAACTGTGCGGGTGGTAAATATAAACTGCCCACTGTACCCACATACAGTGGAGGAGGAAGCGGAGGAGGAGGCTGCCCTCAATGCATGGTTGGATGACATTCTCAAGAAGGGTTGGTTGTTCCAAAAGACATATCCTGTTGCCTCTCCCATCATTTTTGCTAAGAAGGCATATGGTTCCTATCATCTCTGTATGGACTATGGTCACCTTTAATAAAATTACGGTTTTATGACCCTTACCCACTGCCTTTGGAACAGACAATTGGCCAAGTGATTGCCAAGTGACACGTGTCCAAAAAACTTGATCTAGTTAATGCCTTAAATCAAATATGGGTGATGGAAGGTCAGGAATGACTTACTGCTATCCTGACAAAAAGAAGCATCTTCCAATTTCGGGTAATGCCCTTTGGGTTTAAGAGTGCGCCTGCAACATTCCAAAGGATGATTGATAATGTGCTAGGTGACCTCTGGTTCACCTGAGAAGTTGCATTATCAATGATATCTTGGTACACTCCCTTTTTATCAAAAAACATGAGAAAGACTTAGAGGCCTTAGTGTCTGTCTTACTTAAGGCAGGTCTGTTTGTCAAACCATCAAAATGCGAGTTTTACCAGAAAAAATTCACCTTTTTGGAAAATCCTGTCTTGAAAGATCTTTACGCTATCCCACTCAGCAAATTGGATGCCATCTGAGAGTGGCTTACTCCAACAACGCAGAAGCAATCGAAGAGCTTCTTGGGTACCATCATAATCCTGAAAAAATTCTCCCCCGCCATATCCCAGTTAGCTTCCCCACTCCATCCACTTACAGGCAAGAACGTCCCTTTTTTTGGACGCCCAAGTCCCATAAGGCATTTAATTCGATTTAAGAGGTGTTATTGTCACACCCATCATGAAGCACGCAGATCTTTCCAAACCCTATATTGTATCATGCAATGCGTCTTCTGCTGCACTAGGGGATGTCTTGCTTCAGGAACATGATGAGTTGGAACATCCATTTGCTTACTTTTCTCACAATTTTTCTTCCAATAAGCAATACTTGGCCATCTATGATAAAGAGTTGGCAGCCGTAGCATAAGCCTTGACCCATTGTCAATAGTTACAGGGTGCTCAACACAAACTGGCTGTGAGGACTGATCACCAAGATCTTATCTATTTTCATAAACCAAGGATGTTGCCACACTGCCAGGCCCAAACCTAACAGGATTTGTGAAGCTTCAACTTCTAAAATGAGTTTTTGAAAGGAGCGTTAAATATCCTACCTGAATTTCTAAGCTGTAACCCCACGCATTGCCCAGATGACTCAGATGAGGAGGATTTTTCACAGTCATTCCCCCAACCAAATCTTGTTCATTGTAACTCCCATGGTTATAGCAGCGGCCTTAGCTCCAGATGCACCTTTGGTGTCGTGGGCTTTTAGCTGCGCAGTTGGAATGTGAAGAAGGGGTGGACCTTATGGAGAGGTTGTCCTTCCCAGCTTCCAATGCATTACCTATATTCTTTGGCTGAGGGGATCATGCAGTTTAGGTCATGGGTGTGGGTCCCTCCTCTCCTCCAAGTTGAAGTCATTCAAGTACATCGTGATCTCCTGGCAGTTGGTTATCTGGGGAACAAGAAGTGCATTAATTTGGTTAAGTGTACCTATAACTGGCCTGGCTTGTCAGTTATTCCAGCCTGAATCGCAGAATACGTGACTTGTGTAGGCCAAATTGGTCAGGTTGGGTAGGAATAGTCTTCTGCACTTCTTTCAGCAGGCAGAGGGTCTGTGGTCATCAGTGCCTGTGGACTTTATTGTTGAGCTGCTTAGCTCCTAGGGGTTCACCACAGTTAAAGTGGTTTTAGACCGCTTTACAAAATTCTCTTTCTTTATCCCATGTTCCTTCTCCATTAATTCCAAAGAGATTGCCCTCCTGCTTTTTCATCATGTGTTTTCAATATTTTCCCCTCGGAGGAAATTCTCAGTGACCGCAGGCCCCAATTTATTGCACAGTTCTGGAATGAGCTCTTGGAAAGCTTATAGATTATGTCCTGCCGCCCCACCACATACCATCCAAAGTTAAATGGACAAACTGAACGAGTTAACCAGATCCTGGAGCACCACCCGCAATGCTACGCTTCAGCCACTCAAGATACCTGGGCAGACGATCCTTCCCTCACCCAGGTTGCATACAATAATGGAACTCATGCGTCCACAGGCTTCTCCCATATGAAGAAACCTTGTGTTACAATCCTTCTTTATCAGTTGGCCCATGTCTTTTTCCAGAGGTACCAGCTGCTGCCAACCATGCCAGCATATTTGGGATACCCATTACTTGGTTTGGGAGCATTTAACCAAGGCCATAAGAAATACAAATGGTTTGCGGATTGGAAGCGGCTCCCAGCACATAAAATAAAGGTGTGGTCATGTGTCATGTTTAAATTTGCCACTTGTTGATGCAGGTCCCCTCACGCAAGTTTGCAAGTAAGTGCTCCGATCCCCACCTGGTGGAAGAGGACCTAGGAAATGGCGCTTTCCATTTAAAATTGCCACTCAACTGGAAGCAACGCCCAGTCTTTCATGTTCCCTGTTGTCCCTGTTAAAAGGGGCATCCACTCAGATCCTGAGTTCATGATTGAGGACGTGGAGGAAGCTGAAGTTGGGGCTATCCCGGCTCCCACAAATCTTATCATTCAGTCTAATATCTCGTCGCATGGAAAGGCTATCATGCCTATGAAAACAGCTGGTTAGCGCTAGGGATTTTTCCAGCTTCTCAAAACTCATTGAGGCTTCCATACCACTCACCCAGATGCACCCCGTCATCCCCCTAAAGATTGCTACTCTAATGGCAATCAAATTGCCCAAGGCCCATAAAAATGTGGCCCACACTCAATTACCCGGTGATGGCGCTCCCCCTTTTGGCTAAAAGGAAGGGTAATGTAAGTCTGGGGAGCGTCCTATCTGCTTGGATTGGGTAGTATTCCCATTTACTACAAAAAATAGTCCAAGAAGGGCAGTTATCCCTCTCATCTCACAGAGCAACCTCACCCATGTAGTAGACAAGTGTCAGGCAGATGGCAAGTAAAAAATAGACTGGCCTACCAGCCTGGATGCTGGAGCACCCAAGTGGCAAACCAGAATACCAAGGGCACTGCTGTTGGTACAAAAGATATGGAACTGGAAAGGAGCTTAGATTTTGACAAATAAAAATGGAAATTTGGGGAGGGTATTTTTCTTGGAAATTTAAGGGAAGAGAATCGACCAACAATTTTCTCAGGGCAATGTGCCCATTTAAATAGTCGTCAATTTTTGGGGAAAATAAGCCAGGATCAGGTCCTGCAGGTTCAACCTAAGTGGTGAACTATTCAGGAATGGGCGGGTTAGTTCACTGGGGACTGACATTAGCAAAATTCAGCGACGAGCTAAATTTCAGTCAGTTTGACCTAAGCAGTGAACTATTTAGAGATGGGCGGGTTAGTTCACTGGGGACTGATATTTGCAAAATTCTGAGATGAGCCAAATTTTGGTCAGTTCAGCCTAAGCGGTGAACTATTTGGAGATGGGCGGGTTAGTTCTCTGGGGACTGACATTGCTAAGTTTGGCGGCAGGCCAAGTTGTGGTCAGGTCAACCTAAGAGGTGAACTATTTGGGAATAGGTGGGTTAGTTTTCCTAGGGACTGACATCACTAAGTTTGGCGGCAGGCCAGATTGCAGTCAGGTCAACCTAAGAGATGAACTATTTGGGAATAGGAGGGGAAAGATTTTCAATCATCATGTAAACAGAATTTGCAACCGTTGGGCATTTTGACTGATAGCTCAGCCTTCATACCTTTTTAACCATTTGAAATCTGAGTATCCAGCTGATTGCCACTCAAATTAGTTGCTATTAATTCCATTTTGGTGATAGCGCAGATTTTTAATAATTCATTGTGACAGTTCTGCTGAGGAGAGTGCAAGTACTGAAAGTGGGATCTAAAGCTGAAGGACCATTTTTTCAGCGCTCGTCTATCATGCGAGTGAGATCGCCCTGGGTAACGGGGGTATGGCCATCCTCTTTGGTATTTTCTTGCTCAGGAACAAAGGGTTGGCCCAATTGATGACCGACGGACATTCCTAAGGACTTACAACAAGCAATGGGTAAAAGCCCTCCCTTTGAAGATTCTGCTACCCAAGCTCACATTATCTTCAGCTAAATTAGTTTAGCAAAATGAGGAATTTATGCTGAGATATCTGGAAATTGAAATTATCATGGGGCACAGGGCCCACATGAAGTTGATGGCAACAAATTCTCAACGTCAAGTCCTGAGAACCCCTAACTCATGGCAACATAGCCTGATGAGCGCGTACTTTTATATAATGAAGTATCAAATGTCAAAGTATCAAAGGTTGAATTGTCAAAAGCACCTTTCTCTTGTGAAGCTCACTTTTAAATATAAAAGTGACCAGTACAAGTCTTGATAGAACATAAGACTTCTTGTGAGATAATGCACCTATAGAGAAGTACCCCACAGCTAATTGCTTAGTGTGAGTAGGTCCTTCCGTTCATCTGTGCTAAGCGCAAAGTAATGGATGGCCCACTTATTACAAATACACAATTACTTGAGAAGTACACTGTTGGGAAGTTGATATGACTGGACGATATGCTAACCATACTAGCAGATTGGAGGGAATTGAGATGAGTATCGAGATTGACAAAAAAGGTATACAAATAATAGTTGGTTGAAATGTCAACCAATTGGCAAAAAGGGGGGATTACGCTGAGATTCGATATAAATGAGAGTTTCTAGTAAAAGGGAAAATGAATAGAAGACTACCAAGCTGAGGATGCATCTGGCTTGGAGAATTGAGATATAAAGAGTCACACGGAGGATTGAGAAGAAGGTCTTCTTTCAGTAATTAGGTTGTTGCAGAGAGGTCTGCAAACTAGTAAAATAATAAAGGTCAAAAACAAGGGGCGATAGCTCCGTATAAAGTTGATTAAGTATGGTTGGAATTGGCGATCTTCATATCATCTGATTTGGTTGCTCAGTGGCTAATACTCTGTGCAAACTGACTTGGCGGAATCAAGACTCTACACCAAGAATTAACAGTGGTGCGCACTACAGGGGGTCACTGGTTAACTGTAGTTCTTATTTGCAAAGATATGACGATGAGCCCTCATTTGTTATGTCACAATTTGATCAGATTCTGCGCACGTTATTTGGAAGAAGCACAGGAGGCACCTAATAATGAACCAATATTATTCAATGACACCAAACCAGGTAATGATGAAGTTATGATCTATTTGCAACTAGAAAACTGCCCTGAGCTGATGGCCAACCAACTAGGACGCTCCACAAATAAAACCCCTCAGCTGCTGCAGAATATTATGGAGTGGCTGTTAAGTGGATATGAATTATATGAAGATGAGGCAGGAGAGTATGCCTTGAGTTTTTATAAACAATGAGACCAAGAAAATCGCTACGCCATGTACATGTCCTATATAAAGGTGACTACAATGGAGTTGGCTCGCCACCATGGTACCTACGGAATTGAGGAGTATCTAGTCGCCTATGTGCAACCATCTATTTGCTAGCTACTGCGCGTGCTGGCTCGCTAAAATATAGAGATTGGAGATGTGATGCAGTTTGCTCGAGCACAGCAAAATGATACTTGCCTCCTGCTCAACCACCTTAATCGCTCTTTTTCAGAGGTACAGGGGGCACTTGGGTAAATGGACCATCGTGTTGGGAATATATGCCATCGTTTGGACATGTTAGTACCACAGTTAAATCTTGAGTTATCTCATTTAATAGACAAACTGTTGTATTGGCATGTCCTATTGACAGAATGGATTTGGGATGTCACAACATTGGGAAACAATACCAAGCACTATATGACAGATTTAACCAAATGGACAGAAGTTCTCGAAGATGTGATTGCTCAGCTTACAGAAAAAATTACACTGATGGAACGGCAAGTGGCGGATCAAGTCAGATTTGTATCAGCAGAATTAAACCAACTTCATATTGAATTTAGTAGCCAGAAAATGGCTGATAACACACTTATCCTTTGGTCAACGTCCTTGAATATCTCCAGCTAATTTGTTGGGTTACACAACTGGAAGCCATTAGCCAGGCTGAGCGCCATCGAGTTTTCCCTCTTCTGATTGGTGAGACATGAGAATATGCTGACATGCAAGAACGACTTGATACCCTTTGACATGCCAACGAGGAATTGGTATGGTAACAAGCCACCCTCCTTAACCAAATAAATGACGTTAATCAACAATTGGGTAACGCTAGCCAACAGCATGCCCACATGCAGAACATAAGCGAAGATGTCCTCTTGTGACTACAAGCAGTGGAGCAGAAGTTGCACGTGGAGTAGGAATATCGTCAGGAGTTGCAATATCAGTATGTGACACTGCAACGGGAATTCCAAGATGGATGGTGTAGATGTCATTCAGTTAAAGTGGAGCAGTTGATCAACGAGAATTTTGTGGAGCATGCCTAAGCTGGGGGGAATGGTGCAGTTAGTGGAAATTTGAGGGAAGAATGCTATAAATCTGCTAACGAATATCCTTCAGGCGCTGAAACATATTCCCTGCGCGACTCTATCTCCTTTGAGTTCATTTTGACGGATTCAAGCCTGACTGGCTGGCTGTATGATAGTTCACAAAGGGGTGGTTCCCTTAGTCACTCCGGAACCAATTCACCTGAACTTTGTGGCAGGAGCCTGGAGCAAGGCGAAGCTGTGCAAATCAAAAAAATTACCTCCTTTCAGTTGTGACAGTAATCTACACGGTTACTTCAAGGGATTTGAATTCGCCATGGAAGGGGCTTCTGATCGGCAGAAAGTGAAACTGTTGCTGTCTGCTCTAGATGTGGAAAGCGTCAATCAAGTTACCTGCTACCTTCCAAACAGTTCAGCATCCTATGAAGAAGTTAAAGCGATTATTCTCCAGCTGTTTGGGGTGCAACCAAGATGGCCCAATGGAAAGCTGACTTCCTGACTATAAAGTTTCACCAAAAATGAGACCCTGTTAGATTTCGCTGAACGTTTCTCTGTGGAAGCACATGTACTACTTGGAGTTAACATTTCATCCACCGAGGATGTCAGTATAGTGATGATGGCAGCTGTCAAACCATATTGGGAACTATATAATGTTATGTCTCATGTTTTGGATGAAGATGCAGGACTTATTCAAATCATGAATACCTTACATCAACTTTCTGCCACGATCAGCACCCCTAATATAGCCTGAAAACCCTCTGCTGTCCCCACACCAAATCTTCAGAGTATGGGCCGCAGCAACCAAGCTATCAACCGCTGGAACATATTTGTCTATCATACAGATCTGCAGATCCTTTTTAGCCTAGGTACGATCTGCCAGTTTGTTCATGACCCTGGAAACATACTGTCCATTTTTGCACTGGTCATTCCACTGCAAGCTATATAGTGAACCTTTTATGAATACTTGCTTCCAGGGTGGACGAAAAGGGCATTATGCGGCCAACTGCCCTAGCAAACCACAAGTGTATGCGATGCCCACTGAGGAAATTGAGTAGGGAAAAGCTCAAGCGGAGTAGAGATGGGATGCTCTACCTCTGCTAAGTTCAATTCACTTGTCCCTAACGATTCCTAACCATCTATTTGGGTAGGATTTGGAACTCAATTGGATAATTTATTATACCAACAGCTTCCATTGGATACCCCTGCTTCTGTTTCCAAAAGTAATAATTCACCACTAAGCCCCGGGTTCCACCAGGATGTGCAGAAGCCATATGCGTGGCAGATCTTGGAACAGACTAGCACAAGTAATGCGGATCCCTCGACGGCTGCTGCCTCTTTAGTAGGGGTTAACATAGCCATTTCAGTGGAGAAAAGTGCCAATGAGCATCCTCAGGTCGGCAAGGGCATTTCCTCCTTTTTAAGTAACACAAAGCATTTGATTGTACATGTAATAAACACTGATGTTTCCTCTTACTCAGAATGTACTTATTGCGACATTTTTGTTCAAAACACAATATCCGGGCTGTCATTGATATGGGAGCCCCTGTGAACATAGTCTCTACTCAGTTGGTGGCTAAGCTTCTACTAAAACCAGATGTGGATCATCGAGTAGTATATGGAACTGCAGGGACTCATAGCACTGAGTCTGAAGGAGCATATAGCGCGTTTCCTTTACAATTTGGGTTAGTCTGGGCTTCTGCTCCAGCTGTGGCTCTGCCAAATAACAACTATAACATGTTAATTGGCGCGGCATTTATGAGGAAATTTGGTGCTGTGATAAATGTGGCGTAGGAAACTCTTAATATTTTAGAACAACAGATCCCTGTTTTATTTTACCTCTTGTGGAATCCCAACAGATCCATTCCGCTCTAGTCAAATCAATCTAGCATACAGTGACAGAGTGATTCCTGTGTTATTATCAATGACTGAAGCAGCAGACCAGGACCCTCCCCAACCAGATTAATGAGTACAAAGGGATTCCGCTTTGGGCAGAAAGCGCTTTGAGTCTACCATCTGGAAATCAGTGTATAGTAGGGACTGAGCTTGAAATTGATGTCCCTTAAGGGCTATATGTAGAAATCATGGTTCCTTACCAGCACTCACGGCTTGAACCACATGTGGCTCCAGGGCTACTGCTACCTGGGAATGGAGAGGTGAAAGTGCTGCTAGAAAATTTACAGAAGGAGACAATAACGATCCAGTGGTATTAAGTGGTGGCTTACTTACACTTAGTTCCTATTGAGGAAGTTCGCTGTATTCATGATTTCAGCTCCTGGGAGGATCTCAGACTACTGGCAATCTCTCCGTTCAGCATATTTACCATGGTTTTGTGGGAAGCGCTTACTGGATTATTGGCGGAACAGCAAGAAAAGGCTATGGCGTTACTTGAAAAGTATGGAGATATTTTTGCACATGATGATCATGATTTGGGGTGTGCTTAAGGGGTGGTACATTGGATAGATATGGGGGATCACCCTCCTATTCGATTGCAACCTATTAGATGTTCCAAAGTAGTGGAAGAGGTTGTCTCCAATGAGGTGGATAAACTTATTGTGCAGGGGATGATAGAGCTGTCAAACAGTCCGTGGGCATCACTAATGCTCATTGTAAAGATAAAAGATGGCACAAATCGAGTGGTTATTGACTATCATAAACTCAATAATGTAACAAAGAAGGATCTATACTCTCTTCCGCAGATTGACAATTTGTTGGACCAATTGGGAGGGACGAATTATTTTTCCGCCATGGATCTGATCTCGGGGTACTGGTAGATCAAATTGCCATCAGCGGAATGGTAGAAATGTGCTATCATCACTTTGAGAGGGTTATTCCAGCCGACTCTCATGACATAAGGGTTGTGTAACGCCCTGGCTACGTTCCAGCGTGCCATGGATATGATTCTAGGTGATTTAAAGCTGTCCTGCATCTTAGTTTACCTCTATGATATCAATGTGTTCTCATGTATGTTTACTGAGCACCTTGCCCATTTGGAACAGGTGTTTTGGCGCCTCGCTGCCGCTACTATCAGAATTAAGCCTTGGAAGTGTCATTATTTAAAGAACAATTGGAATACCTTGGGTTCATTGTGGATTCAAATGGTCTTAAACCGCAGCCAGCTAAGGTGGAAGCAATAAGCAATATGACTTGCCCAGGTAGTATGAAAGAACATTCAAGTGTTTAGGGGATAGTCGGGTACTACCAATGATTCATTCCCAATTTCAGTTGCATTGGGGCTTCACTTTTTGAGTTGTTAAAGGAAAATGCTTCTTTCGATTGGACAGAACAATGCAGAACACTTTTGATATGTTGTGAACTGCATTAGCAAGCGCACTCTTTTTGCAGTATACCAACTTCAACAAACAGTTCATAGTGCAAACAGATGCATTCCTCTCCGCTGTAGGTGCAGTATTATCTCAGAAAGATGACGATGGCGTAGAGCATCCTGTTGCATTTTGTAGTCAAAGTTTGAACTGTCACAAACAGAACTACACCATTACCGAGTGGGAGTGTTTAGCAGTGATCTATTCTTACAAACAGTTTTGGGTATATATACATGGGGTAAGATTCCAAGTAAGATGGACCACGCTTCCTTACGTAGGCTGCAGAATCTGCGTGAACTGGAAGGGCAGCTCGCACGTTGGGCACTGAAGCTCAAGGCATACGATTTCAAGATTATACACCATCTAGGAGCAAAACATCAAAATGTGGATTGTCTTTCCCAGCTGCCTATGGTCACTATTACAGCGGATTTAGCTGACATAATTTATGAGAAGATGGTGGTGAATAGATACCAGGATGAGATGCCGCAGGTGATCAAGGTATTAGATGGGCTCATGGTGGATACTTTTCTACTTGGGGGAGAACTATATAAGTGGATCAGAGACTCGATGCTGAGTTTCTCTAAACCTTTGGCTAGACCCAAATTATTATGGATGCTCACCAGGATGTAGGTAATGGAGGATTGTGGAAAACGCTGGAGTTTTTGCGACCCCAATACTACTGGGAGAGAATGCACTATGACGTATTGTAAATGGTTAGTTGTTGCCATCAGTGTCAAGTGGAAAAACCATTCCACAAGAAGACCACATACCAGCTGGGTAAACCACAGTTCGCCTGGCACACCATTTCCATTGATTTAGTAGGACCTCTGCCAACTAGCGCCAATTGATCCAAGAATATAATTGTCACCATCAATCATTTGACACAATGGGTGGAGGCCAGGGCCATTAATGACTTGGGTGCAGTCACCACTGCCAAGCTTATTTTGGAGTGTGTTATACAGCAACACAGTTGCCCACAATTCATTTTAATGAATAATGGAACCAATTTCACTTCGCACATTCTGCTGAAGCTGAACAAGTTGATGGCGATCCGCAGGGTTTTGACCACCCCATATCATCTGGAATCAAATGTAATGGTGGAGCAGGTTAACGGAACCCTAGTTAACATACTCCATAAATTGGTAAAGGATCAACCCTCATAATGGAGTGCCCTTCTACCTAAAGCTGTGTTCACATATAATACCAGCTATCATTCATCCACTGGTAAGAGCCCGTTCCAACTGCTGTATGGTCAACATCCAGCTCTGCCTGCCTTGCTTTACTTGTGTGTAGAGGATACTGGGGGGTGGACCCACAGCGATATTTTAAGACTCTTACAGAAACCTTAATCAAGCTGAAAATGGAAGCCTACTCTACCAGTTTGGCCAAGAAGATTTGTTATCAGGAAGCCAATAAGAAGAGACAAAGCAAACTTTAATTGTTTGCTGTAGGGGACCATGTTTTATTCCATGACCAGAAAAGTTTTGGGAGGAAAAACAAGCTCTCCAGCATTTGGGTCATCCTGATCGAGATAATTTAGAAGACTGGCATGGATGTCTTCAACATCCTGAAACCCGTGGGGGTCAGATCATCAACCGAGTTCACACAAAGTTCCTTTGAAACATACAAACAGTTAGAGCTTATTGTCCAGGCAAAGGGGGGTAATGTCAGGAAGTTGATATGACTGGACAATATGCCAACCATACTGGCGGATTGGAGGGGGAATCAAGATGAGTCTCAAGATTAATGAAAAGAGGTATACAAATAATAGTCAATTGAAATGTTGACCAATTGGTGAAAAGGGTGGAACTACGACGAGATTCGATATAAATGATAGTTTCTAGTAAAAGGGAAAACAAATAAAAGACTACCAAGCTGAGGATGCATCCAGCTTGGGGGAATTGAGATATAAAGAGTCACATGGAGGATTGAGAAGAAGGTCTTTTTTTTGGTAGTTAGGTTGTTGAAGAAAGGTCTGCAAATTAGTAAAATAATAAAAGTCAAAATAAGGGGCGATAGCTCCATATAAAGTTTATTAAGTGGTATTGGAATCAGCGATCTTCATATCATATGATTTGGTTGCTCAGTGGCTAATACCCTGTGCAAACTGACTCGGCAGAATCAAGACTCTACGCTAAGAATTAACATACGCCATGATGGACACTCCATCTGGATGACTTCCCACCAATAAAGGCATCCACTTGATGAATAATGGTAACTTCTTGACTATTAACTGCTCAACCAAAGACTAATTGACAATGACATAAATGACAAAAATCGATCAAAAAACCAAGAACCCAGCTACAAGCGCGGTGAATGCAACTGAATCCTTAGGATCAGTTTCTGCTGCAAAACAAACTATTGATGACACCCTCAGGGCGCATGAAGAAATACTGAGAACAGCGGCATTGGGGATATTCCCCATTAAACCTCAATCAGGGGAGGGATCAGGACTGCAGGGAAAAAATCTTTTGTCAAAAACAAAACATCCTGATGAAGTTTTGAACGCATCAGAGTCCAAATCTAAATCAACCATTGAAAACCAAGGGCAAATATTGTCAGGAAACAAAACAGTTTTCAACTAGGAAAGAGAAAATCTCCAATGACACCTGATTTGATCACTTAAAAAGATTTCAGGGACCTTTTCCTGACAATGACCAGTTGGTGGGAGAACGATTCCCAACCATAATCAAACCAGAAAACCAAGCGAACCATTGGGGACAATTTCTCATAAATTATTGGGGACAATCCCCAACAAATCCCAGTTGGTAGCTGGGTCAAAATCAGCCCAAATTTGATCATTAATACAGAGCAAACTATTGGGGATCAACCCTGATGGGGATGGAGGAATATTGAGAACCAATATTAAGGATTAGGTGCCCGGAAAAGTTCATCCAAAAAAATAAAAGTGAAGCTAGAGGGGGCCAAAACCCCAACAGTGGTCAAATCAGTGATAAGAGCCCCAGTAAAGTACTTTCCATTCAGAAGGACATGTTAGAGCACTGCGTCATGTCCTTCAGTAAAATAAAGCAATGGGAGACCCTTCAGTTCCCATATTCAATGGCAACGCAGCAGATTTTCAAAAAACATTATGCCTACCATTGCGGCCATCTGGTGGAATCATAAGTTTTCCGCTAAGGAAGCCAAACGCTGGCTCAACACCCAAATATCGCTCATTATGACGAAGTTCTTCAAGTTGTTGCGAATCTAGACTGAAGACGCCCTAGAGTGGATGAAAGTACCCCTCAAGCATAAAGTAATTGAAGCTGCCATTCAGAAAGACTTGAAACAGAGGATGCAAAGGCTTGGATTGCGGCCGTAATTGACCTCCTAAATGCAATGGAGTACAATAAGGCCAGAATATGGCAAAATTGCCCAGGCTGTTGGGAGCTTGAGTCTATCCTAACAGAAATATCTGATTTCATGAAATGGTTCCCAAACGTTTTGACCTCCCTTTAATGGGCTTGACATACCATTCCAGTTGATACCATGCTGGAATGGTATGATACCACGTTCTCCACAGTGGAACACTAATGTGGATTGCGGCCAGTTTCAAGGCCACTGAGGCCCTACACTGGCCATACACCCTTATCCCACTAGCCACCGCATCTGACTTGATGAGGGTGAGCTGGATGAAGGAGAGGGCAGTGGAGTGGAGTCCTTCCGGAATTGGTTGCTGGAAGAGGCCATCAACAGGTCTGCCTATGGGTTCACACCATTGAAAATGAAACACTAGTTCGCGTGGGGGCCAGTATCAATCAAGTAGGAGAATGGGCGGATCTGGGAATTATGAAACTGATCCACAAAACCCTCTGGGGCTGGCCATTCCCTATCAAAAAATTAAAGCTCTGGTGTGACGTCGCCACACTGGTTGAAGCTGCAGACTGGGACGCAGCAGGGTTCACCCCAATGTCAGCTCAACTGTGGATGGAACACGAGATTTCACCACAAGTTGCAACAGTGATGAAAGGGGTTATGACCCCAGATTTGGGCTGGGAATGGCTCAAGTCAGGAATTTTAATCAAAACCATCTGGTACTGGAAACAATCCTACTCCAGAACCATTGGTAGCTACCTCATACACCGCCAAAGGATTCGCCCCATCTGAAGCCTTCCAATGGTGCGAAGTGGGAGTTCTAATCACCATGGCATGTATCTTCATGGATGGTGGGTAGAACAGTATTATTGTAAGGGACTGGTGCTAGCGTAGTTTGATCATGCTGGAGGCCCTCCAGAAATACATGCGCCCAACGTGTGGGCTGGAATCAACCCTCTAATGGTACCAACTGTGATTTTTGCAGATGGATGCCCTCAAGTGACAAAACCTTGAGATTGGTGCAAAAATGGCCAGGAGCTTTGATCGCTGAGGGATAAGCATATTCCAGGTTGAGGCGTTCCTCAATTGGGGTTTCAGCCTCGATGAGTCATTAAGATGGATAATGAAGGGAAAGACCCCTACTGAGGTTTAAGCTTAACCCAAATTCCAAGTTGCGCAGTGCAGTGGAAGCCCAAACCAATGATTACTTTTGAAATGGGGCGGGGAGCCATATTGCGTACATTTGCCAACTGATCAGGGGAGGCTTCACAGACCGCCAGGCGGCCAAATCATATCTAAAGGGTGCAGTCTGAATACACTTGCAGCTGATGGTGGAGGAGGAGTGGTCCGACCTGATAATGTCAATTTACCAGGAGCTTGATGAGGTGCTGACAGGGGGACTTTGACCGCCACTGGATATCTGAATGTGGCTACATCAAATTGCAATCCCAGGTGACTTAAAAGAAAAAACTTCCCCAAGATTGGCATAAATTATAAGGGAGTTTACTTATAATTGGAGCTGATTAGAAATGTAAACCAATTTCAAAATGGTTGATAATCCAAAATCTCCTGACTAATTGAGAGTTTGAATGGGTTATTGAAGCAATCTGGACCATACTATCATATTATGAAGAGGTACGAGAATTTTGGCAAGCTGGTGGTAATTATATTTCAAAGTGCCTTTGCCCTCAAATCATCAAAGCGCTCTACAAACTGACTCCATGAATGAAGCCAAAAAATATAGCCTTTCCTCAATTCATCCGCCTGCCCATAATAAGAAGAGTCATATACAATAAGCAAGAGGATGCAAAACAAGCGCGCCAGTTCTGCTACCAGACTGGCCACACAATGGCCCAATGCCACCATCAAAAAGGGAAGGCCCCTCTCGAGTATGAATATGACCCCATTGGTGGGGTCACAAAGGTTGGGATGAAAACCTATCTTTGGCCAAAAGTAAAAAGAATGGATTCACGTAACCTAACAGAGGTCGCAGATATGATGTCACCAACAAACTGGAGTTGGACTTTACCCATAGGGAAGCGTGGAAGTCAGAAGCGGCTAAGCAACCCAAAGTGGATGACAAGTCCTTCAACAACCCGAATTCCAAAAGCCTATAAAATGGACAAAGGAATGAGCCCCAAACTGATTATGTTACTCCCATCCCAGGTGGAATGGACGATCATAGTATAATAAGAAATGGCAGAAGGCGTAACTGAAAAAATTTCCCAGAAAGGGACAGTCAGCACAAGAAGTTAATACATCAAATCTAAAGCCCAAGAAGTCAAAAGTGAACAAGAAATCAACACAGAAATCGTTGGTGAATAAACCTGAGGTGACTACCAATCAAAGAATTGAATTGAAAAAATTAGCAAAGTCAGCTGATTGGACCTGATGAAAAAGCCTAGTTCTGCTGAAAAATCTAATGAAGGGGCGGGAAACTAAATGGCAGTTGAGGGGCAGTCTGCTGAATCACCAGTAGGGGCCAAGACGCACCTGGAGCTGGTAATATAACTGTCCCCATTATCCATTGATAGGGAGATGGGGATGTTGACTGAATTCACAGTGCACAAAAAGCCTGGAAAATACTATCCCAGTTCTGACCAATTGACCCCAAAAGCCAAATAATACCCCTGCCCACCTTCAGTGATATCATCTTTATTAATCAAACTTCAGTCCAAGACTCCATGTAAAACCCAGAAAATATCTAACCTTATACTCATGGGTCAGGCAGCTGGAAATGAAGATTGCGACTACAAATGCTCAGGGGATAAAGAGAATACAAATGAGAAGGCGGAAGACACATCAATTTAAAACAAATAATAAAATTGAGCTTAATTTTAATATTGGAAAACACAAGCAGTATACCAAAAGTAATTTGTGCTGAGCTTGAACTATGATTCAATGAACCACCCGTGGTCCCATCAAATAGGCTGTCAAGCCCTCTGGACAGATCATGTGGCGATTATCACACTGAACAATAAAATAGGCCTGGTATTTGTGGAGGAAACTCACGCGGAAGGATCTTAATAGCAACCACTAAAGATAGGGAAACTGGGTAAAGCCTTCATGTGGTGGCTGTCTACGGCCCATTAAAACCCTACAAAAACCGAATTTTTTTGGTTATCTAGTGGAAGTATCAACTGAAGTGATGACGGTTATAGCAGGATACCTAAACGTTTGGACAATTGTGAGTCAGGATATTTTCCAAATAAGTGTGAGTCCCAACTGTAAGGCTGATGAGATGCTTGATTACCTAGTCAAATTGGGGACGTGCCTCACAATTGATGAGGAGGATGACAATCTAACCAACTTAATGCAGTGGTCATACGAATCCACTGGAACCCCACAGGCTGGTTTGTGCCTGGATTATATACTGGTGTCATCCATTCAAGCTTCTGACATCCAACAGCAAGGTCAGTATAAATTCCAAAAGCGATTCCATGATTGTCCACATGGATATTGATCTGGATTAACCCCCAAGGAACTGAGAATGGCAGTTGGCACCAGCCACACTGAGGGATATGGCATGGCGCTGAAAAATTGAAGCTGAACTGATCACCTGGTTGTGTATCTGGATCATCACACCGAGATAGATACTCCGGAAAGATGAGTCCAGATTAAAGAAAAGATTAGGCAAGATAGCATAGTTCAAAAAAGTTATTACTAAAAGTGAACGGCCACAGTGAAGCAGCTAAAAGATGCACTGGAGAGGGTTAAAACTCACCTGTTGGGACAGCAAAGAATGGTGGAGAAATTATCGAACAACGCATAAATGTATTGGGCCTTAATGGTGAAACAGGACTCAGAGCAACAAATCAATACTACCTATCATTATCAGAGCTCAGTTGGGACAATGACCAAAGAGGGCCTGGCACGCCTCAAGAAAACTTAACCAAAGCTAGAATATGTAAGGTAGAGACAGAAACAGAGGAATTAACAATGGACCCAAAAACAATCAAGCACAAAATTGAACATTTCTGCAGTGAACTATTCCACTGATGAGAGTTAAACAATCTGGAAACAGAAGCCCTAATTGACCTGGCCAAGCTGGCACTTGGGACCTGTATCCAATGAGATGTAACAAAATTGTTTACCAAATATTTGACCGATGAAGTCAAATGAGTCCTGAAAGAATCTCCAAAGATGAAAGCACTTGAGCCTGATAACATATGAATGGAAGTGTACAACGCATTCTGCAACTGCATGGCGCTGGAGCTCAAATCCCTCTTCAACCACTACTTGCAAAAACAGACAGCAAGTCATGGGAGGCCAATAGACCCAAATTGTACTCTTGTACAAAAAAGGACTCCAACGCCAACCCAGAACTGGTTCCCAATCACTTTATCCAATGCTGACTATAAGCTGCTCACTTGCATCTTATCAAATTGACTAATGGCAATGGCATCATGTGTTAAGTTTTCAGCTGATGGTGCAAGCTAAGATAACTTAATAATGAAATTGAGGATATAAACTCGCTTTTCAAATGAAACTCCTGGTTGTAATTGGGAAGCAGATCCTCTGATAATCCTCAATAATAGCCAAGTAACTCCAGTATGCTCACCGTTCTTAAATCTACTGGCACCAACAAATATAAGACTCTCTGTCTTTGTACAAAATCAGTAAATTATTCCTCTATAATTGGGACTACTTCTCTGGCAGGCAACTATGTACTTCTCTTTGGGAAGAATAAACACACACAACTATCTAATATAGATGTAATGGCAACAGATACAAATATCAGACAGACAACAGATGGATAATAATTAATAAAATAAGTGACAGTGGTTATTAATGATTAATAAATAGTAAAGATGATCAATTGATGTTTTATTAATCAGCCAGGCGCCTTTATATAACTCTTGGGCATCTCCTGGCCAAACTCATCTATTAGATGAGTTCATTTATATCATGCTAATCCTCTGCTGGTCATGGCAATAATTATGAAAAATCCCCAAGTCAATTCAGCCCATGAATTGACTATAAATAACAAATGTTTCAGCCCAATTGAAGGCAATTTTACTCCCATAATTGGGATGACTTTGGGTTTTGAACTCAACATCAAAATCTTCCTGATTTGAGCTACGTCATAACTTGACGTCTAACAATAAATGGGGAATAAAACATATATGATCATAAAAGATGACGTACCCCAATTTGGGATGTTGGCAGGCCTCTCAATAGCACTAAGTATGCCCATAATCAGGACATCTATATTTAAGTGCTTAATTATTAATTTCATATATCATACCCAACTTCCGCCTTAGTGCATTAAGATTGATGCACTAATTTAGGAGGTGCAATATAGTTAATTCCGTGGGACCACTTTACACCCAAGTGTACCCATAATCAGCCATAATATAATAATATCATAGCTATTATTAGCTATGATAATTGGGCACCACAGACACAATTAGAGCGGTTATGAGGTGAATCTGATAATCAGATTATGCAGATGAATTGGGAGGATCAAAGGATCCATCAATAGGAGTAATCTATCAGCATTGATGGTTTTCTCAAATGGTTTATTTTCAAGTCAACCATCAAATTTAACACCATGTATTCTGCATATGGTCCAAAACAGGTTCATTAAGGGCCAAAGTATCTGGGACAGCATTGGTGCAGTCCAAAACATGCTCCAGGACATGTGGGGAACTGAGCAGGGCTATCTCATGTTCTTTAACATGGAGAAGGCCTATAATTGGGTAGCATAGATTATACTACATGTGGCACTAAAGGCAGTTGTTATTTTAAATTTTTTAGATCATGGATATCAACGCTGTACTCAGGCCTGATCACAAAAGTATTTATTGCCGATGGTATAACCAACAATATTCTGGTCAGGAAGGGTCTCTGACAAGGTGATCCCATGTCACCAATTTTATTTAACTTTGCAGCTAACGTTATATTGGCTGCAGCGGACACAAAACTCTGGGCCTAGTCCACCCTAACCAAATGCCACTGAAGATGCTGGCCTATGCTAAAGACACAGTAGTAGGTATTAGTTCACTAAATAACCTTCAGGCACCGAGGAGCCATAGACCTATACCAGTCAGCGTCAAATGCAAAGACAACTTATGAAAAACTCAGTAATGAGGGTAAGCGTTCCAAACTTCAGCATGACAACTGACACCTGCCAAACAGAACTTACAGACGATCTGATACCTTGGTATACTCTTCAACAACAAAGGGCCAGCGGTACTGGAAACTGAACAAGAAGTGCTATTGAGCTTGTCAGTTTAAATGGCAAGATGGAAAGATGCAAAGATATAACTCAAGAAAAAAGTATTGGCCATCAACGTATTCATCTTCTTGAAGCTATGGTATGTATCCCACGCGCTGGCATTGAGCCCAAACTTAGAGAAAAAGATCAGAACAAAGCTCTGCACCTTCTTATGGTTCAAGGCAAAAGTGGCGACAATAGACTAGAGTCCCTGTCCAAACTGAAGAGCGAAGGAGGCATGGGCCTTTTGAATTTTAAATCTCACGCTTAGCAGTTCTGGGAAAAGTTGTTCCTTAGGCTAAACCCAGATTCACATGCGCTGCCTGACCCTAGCTTGGAATGTGAATTGGGATAGAGTTCAGGGCCTTCAGGAGCCAATCTCTCCCCACTCATTACACAAATAAATGGCAAACCACTCACAAACGCCTTTCCAAAAAGGCATCCCATACTACTAGCAACTGTGCAATTGGGCAGTGCGCCTAGGAGGCTGGTCGTTTGAGCTAGTGGATTGGGATGCTGACTAAATCCAAAGGGATGTTGAGGCCCATACTTCCACAATAATTTCCGCAATGAACTTGGAGGAGCGCAATCAAATCTCCCACAAATACACCGCCAAGACAATCAAAACTTGCTACAAATTAACTCAATTAAATATGGGGATCTGCTTCCAAATTTGGACGCAACCCACCTGCTCAACCACTAATTCTGAATGATTGGGCAGCATAAGTTCACAACACCAACTATCAAATGAAGAAGTTGATTTATGGGCCTCAACTCCCAACTAGTAATGGTAAGGCAAGGGTTGGTCACCTGGAAGATCCTAACTGCATGATTAAATCCAGTAAGCATATCAGACTGGACTACCCACACAAAGAGTGCCCAGTATGCGCCAAACTGGAAGCAGATGTCGCTCACTAATATTATGGATGCGCTTTGTTCAAAAAAATATTGGTCCACGATGTGATATATCCTCTTGGGCAAACAATCGCCAACGGAAATGCATCAATTGCAAGACCTTTTTTGCGAAAACCATGAGAACAGCCCTGATCCAACCATGAGACTTCATCTACCATTATTATATATATGTGATAAACTCAGCTCTTGTTGCCAAAAGTCTTGACAATAAGCACCCCCATCACAAAAGTTTGGTACTGAAGACCATTCAGATTATTTCCAATCAGCTCTTCTGGATATCGAAATTTTTGCGCTCAATCCCCCAAGTGCTATAAAGCCATGCGTTTGGCTTTTGCCACCAGATCACTCGTTATACACAATGAAGCAACAAAGTGACTAAAGATCAAATGGCCTGTAAGCCTGTTGATGCTAGAACCATGGCTAGTGATGGCAATTGCTGACCAGCAATGGTTGGAGGTGCTAGTAAACTAGTGGCCCAATTTTCTGGTCTTTTTCCTCAGCTAAATTGAATTTATTCCGCCCTCCCATCTTACTTTTCCATTTAATTTAATTTTTAACTAGTGTGGAACCTTTGAAAAATGTTGAATTGTCAGCAAAACTTGATGACATTGAGCCATTAAAATGAAGCCCACAGTTCAAAACTCACCCCAGACACATTGAAACCTTTGTCCATTTTTCTGCTTAAATTAATGGATGCTGGAGTGGCTAGGTGAAGGCGATTGCATCCTAAACCCATTCCTGACCTCTTGGGACCACCCCTAAATGGGGTGACCTTGGGTGATTCCCACTCCCTGTCAGATGTAATACCATCACTCCAGTTTCCAAAACTAAAGAAAATCTGCAATGTATGAATTTATGAATGAACTGACATATACTTGGCCTGCCAATAATAATATTAAAGTCAGTTCTAATTAAAATTTGTCTTACCCTCTCCCTCACTCAAAGTTCGCTGGATTAGATCAAATCTCAAGGGCCCTGATCCTGCATTTTCCCAGCAATTCCCCAAATTGATTGTCTATCTAAAAAGTCATAACACACTGAGAATATTGACAGTTGATTTTCTATCTTTACGCGCGCCATCATTCTCTCTGCCCCTGACCACCCATTCTGGGCCCACGTTGAGAGCGGGAGGACCATCTGCTCATCCTTCTTTGAGTTGGATCACTTAAAGTGTAAATGTCTTTCTCTTGATGCTTCCACTAGCCCATGTTGTTTCCATCTGGCCCCCACTTGGCCCAACACCCCATGGCCTTTCCAGTTTGGGGTACAATCCTTCCCCTCCCTCCCTCCCCCAAAGCCTGCTGCCCCTATGGAGCTGGCAACGGCCAATCAGCTCCCTCCTCAGTCCAGTGCCACCTGCGCCTCAACCAATCAAGAATTGGCTTGGACAACTGTTCTTTTCCACGTTATTCTTCAATCGCCAGCCATAGACCAACAATTAATTGGCCCCAATTTCCCTCTCAACTTGAATACCTGGTCTTCATTGGATGAAACCAATGAAATGGGCAATTTAATTGAAGAATTGACTACCCCAATCAAAAAATTTATACAGGTACAGCACCTCATTCAGGTCCCTCCGATTTTTATGCCACCCAATTGAACGCCTCTGCGTTCTGCTCTGAACACCAGCTGGCTGTTGCTGCAGCTGAAAACCCAGATAACACTGACATACGTGAGATGACCAATTTGTCCATATCAATACTTGCCAAGGGTATCCCTACTCCCATTATTGCTCTGACCATAGCCCCGCAGGGCAAATGAGACATCCTAAACCTACACAAACAAGCAAATGCCGCCATACAGAAAGTTGCTATTACTTTGTAGGCCAAGACAAAGACCACTCGCACCATATGACTTTATTATCCCAGATTTCTTCCATCCGCCTTCATGCAGAAAACTGCTTCTCCAAATACCTAGGTGCTATTTTTGATGCAGGTAATTTCACCGCCCAGCCAACCATCAGACAACTCGCTCCCCATGTCTCTGCTCACCCCACACCATTGCTCTCCACCTTGTCCCTCACTCTTGCCTTTGATTTGAAATATGATACTGAGGATGTGCCACCTGATCCCCCCTCCCCTTCCACCATGGTGGATTGAGTGACTCGTCGCTGTCCCACCTGGTTAGTTGTATTCTCATTCAGTTGTGTTCAACTGCTCTTTTTGGGCGGTCAATCATTCTGTTCAGGTATTCTTTTCATTTAGTTTTTTAGCTCTTCAAGATTTGGTAATGTCCATTCCCTGGTCAGCATACCTCAAATAAAAGTTAAAGATTTTCTATCTTTAAATTTTTATAAAAATTCCATTCCCCCAAATTCAACTATTTACCTATGACAAAAATCAAATCCCCAATTCCTATCTCCTTCTTCTCAACTCCAAAACCCATGGGCCCTGGGGCCATGATAGCCTGATTTGTTACCAGGTTTTATTTACAATTATAGCTCAATGGCACTCGCTGGAAAAATCTCTTCCAGCTCAAATTAACATCGCTCAAGCAGCAGCGCCTCTGGTATTTGGGCTTGTGATTTAGGTGTTTAAGCATCTAGACTGGCAGGATGGTCTAAACTTGACTTCCCGCTTTCCTGACTGGCCCTACCCTTCTTTAACCATCAGCATTCTCCTTGTAAACCTTCATAGCAGCCTTCAAGTTTTTATTTACCCCCTGGTGTACTTTCCTGATGAATTTAGCAAAGTCAACACTCCTTTCACCTTAGACTCACAATTGGGTTATATGGTAAATGTCAGGGTAAAGTATTAATTAGAAAATATAGGAGAACACCCAATGCAAGAATACTGTGAATGATTGTAGCTGAATTTGCCCTGATGGAAGGTGTGAGGCCCAATCTAAGTAATAAGCCACTGTGTAACACCGCATGAATTGCTTCAAACATTGATTCACTCGTTCTGTCTGCCCTTGTGATTGTGGAAGTGTAGTAGAATGCCCTGACAAATTTGAAAAGCTTTTCACCACTTTTCCCAAAATATGGCTGTGAACTGAGGTACACGGTCACTAATAATCTTCTGGGGTAAGCCATGAGTATAGAAAACCTGAAATCAATAAGTTGCCCATCTGTGCCGCTGTTACTGTTTGTGACATGTTTTAAAGTAAGCGAACTTAGTGAACTAATACATCAACACTATGATAGCATCATACCCATCAGAGAGGGGTACTTCCACAATAAAGTCAACTAGGAGAAGTATTTAGGGTCCTTATGCATTCTGGACTGATTTTAACAAGCCATCCAAAGGCTGACAATTTTAGTATTATCCTGTTGCAAACAAGGCACTCCTTTGTATATCAAGAAACCTGAGCTGAAATTACTTTTCAGTTATACACACGGCATATATGCTCCAGTGTTTAGTCTTCCCTGGATGCCCTAAGGTTAAACTATCATGGTGCTCCTTAATTATATCATGGTGAAATGGTCCTACGAGAACAAATAATTCCCTGGAACCCTAGCATATTGTCTTTTATATGGTACCCCTTTGTTAATTCACCCTGTCATAAATTCTATTTGGTGAGAATTAAAATATATTCAGTGGAGAGACTTAAAAAGGACGAACTTTCTGAGAATATCATAAGCTCTAGATTATTTAGATAAGTAAGAACTAGAATGCATGCAATGGTAGAGGGTTGCTTAGATAAAATAAAACAAGGAGGAATCACCAGTTGAGTTTTATGCAGCTCTATTTTCATAGGATCTGGAGATAAAGCAGGGTTACAGCTCAAGCGTCAGACAGACCATTTTCCTTGCCTTATGTGAAGTATAAGAGAACACAGACTGTGCTGGGATCACATTCTAGCAGGGTTGCAGCAGGGTCAGGGCTTTAGGGGCCTGGTGTACAGAAAAGCCCAATGCTCAATCCAAACGCAGAATGGCTGGGAAGAAATATGGAGATGATGACGCCAATAGGGTAATGCTTTCACTACCGCCAAAGGTTCTTTGTCAATAATAGCATAAATTAATTCAGGAAAAACAATTTTCTGGAAAAAATATTTTACAGGATGCCTAACTCCATTAATGCCCACTTGAAACAGAGAAGAATCAATAGTAAAATTGAGCATCACTAATAACTATAGACTCTATTAAGGTCTACATGTGAAGAACTGATGTGAAGAGCAAGTGCAATTAGGGCCTGGAAGGCGTCCTCCAGAGCAGATGTTCACTAAAAGGTTTTCACTCCACTGGCTTTATATAAGGTACTGCAATCTCTGAAATAATTTTGAGTGAACCTTTAAGATACATGTCCCCAAAGAGCTTCCTAATTCTTTATTGAGGTTAATGTGGACCAATCACAAATAATTTACTCCTTATCTGGAGTGATTAGATGACCTTTTTCAAATATGATGTTGCCAAAAAGGTAACCTAATACTTAGAAAACTAACACTTACTCATTTTTAGCTTCAAATCTACCGCTGTAAATCTGGGTAAGCACCCCCTCCACTTAGACTGGGTGGTGTTCCTGTTCCCAACAAAAAAAGGGACTAGAAGGCAAACTTCCCCTCTCATTTTCAGGGCGACCTTGCCCATGTGGTGGACGAGCAATAAATGACAGCTTTCCCTTTGAAAACCCCGCCACTCATCCCTGAATTTATCTCAGCCAAATTAGTACGGCAAATTGAGGAAAAATTTTCCAAAATATTAGAAAAGGGCGTCTTCATGGGTAAAAAGGTCCACATGAAGTTGATGGCAATGATAATTGGGTAACAAGGTCTGATAGTCTCAAACCCTTGGCAACAAAGCCTGATGGGCGCATATTTTTGGTAAATTATGTAACAATCATAAAATCTCTGGCAAAGCTCACTGATGTCATTAGGCCATTGGAAAAAGTATCCAGCAGTTTAAAACCCACCCTAGACATATCAAAATCTTCATCTGATATTTACCACTTGGTCAAACGGATGCCAGAGTGACTGGGTGTGGGCGCGTTGGGCGACCTGAACCTGTGAACAACCTCTTGGTACCTCCCCTACGTGGAATGGTCATGGGAAGTTCTTGATGCCCATTAGGCGTGACGCCATCACTCCAGTTCACGAACTACAGAAACTCTGCAACTCAGGTATCTGTGGACAAACTGACAGAGACCTGGCCCACTGCAGATAATTCTAAATTCAGTCAAAAATAATTCGCTTTTGCCCCCCTCCTACTCAAATTTTGCCAGGGTAGATCAAATCTCAAGGGCCCCAATCATGCACTTTTCTAAGCTGTTCCTCAATCAATTGTCTATTTAAGCAGTCGTAACACACTGTAGAAATTAGTGGGTCATTTTATTATCTTACTTATCATTAATATTTTCTGACACTCCAATTTTATTTGATTTTTTAAATTTCATTGTCAAACCCCCGCGACATCCCCAATGTGGCCTCACTTGCCTCATATCGACTATACAATCCAAGCCATGATAGTAACTTTAGTCCCTAACACAGTCAATTGGGCGTATCATGTGAAGAATTACATGGAACTCTCCCCAATTGCAGAGGCCATCCGCTAGCAGAATATGGTATCCTGTGGGCTCAACTATCCCACTCCAGGCGAGAATCTGCCCACTCGCCAATGTTATAATATTTAGTTACCTCATAAGAAGTCCTAAAATACCCAATCCAATCTCACAACACCTCATGCTTAGGCTAGTTGGCTCTGGAGCCACAAAGGCATGATTTGTTGTTGAGTCTCTTTTTATGCTTGTGGCCCATCAGCATTCCATTACTGCACAGCCCCAGTTTATTTCAACTTCATTTGAGTGGCAATGCCTCTGGAATTCTGGCTCATCTTTTAATGCTTCTGCATCCTAACTGGCAAGCTAGTCTAAACATTGTCTGCCGTCTCACCAACACAATCGGCCATCCATTCTTTCCAGCCTTTTCCGCCTTTCTCATAGAGATGGGTGCAGCAGTTGTCGCCCTCTATCAAATGAATGTGCATTCGGTAGCCTGCCTTCTGTTGTTCTTCCTATTGTCTATTTTGTGAGTAGCTCCCAGATAGCTTTGGAGGAATTTCTCCATGGTAGCGTAGCCCCATTGCCCATTACTCTCCCCTCAATCCGCCCTCAAGTAGGGGATTTGTGTGGTCCCTCCCAAGACGTTGTAAATCAGGTCCTTGACACCCTCGCTGAAATGAAAATGCGCTCCACAGGTACATAAAAAAGTTCCACCTTCACTGACAAACGTTCATCAGGGGATTGCTCCTTTTGATGCAGTTTAAGGTGAAGCTCGCCAATGGGTGCAAGGTCTTCTGCGTTCTGCTCTTTTGGCAGGAGCCTACCTCACTTGTTGCAGTAGTATCAGCAGCTTTGTAATCCCCAGTTTCATGTTCCATACAATTGTTCAAATTATTATCTATGCTAGCCAAAGCCCCTAGTATGGTTTCATTAATTGCAACCTTCCGTGAGAAAGCACCAGTGCTGGATCTCCACGGAGATGCATTACAAGCAGTGTTCTATACTGCGTTATATTTAGTCTCCGCCCATCACATTGTTTGGTGTACCCTTCTGGACACGGTGATCAAATTTGCAAAGCAGCAACTTCCATTAAGGCAGCTCTCTGCCACACTCCCCCTCCCCAGAAAAGTAACTTAAAGCTTGGATTTGCCAACTTGATATCATGGTCTGACCCTGATATTGAATTAGTATCTGTAGTGGTTCCAAGTCCTGACGCAGCCCCTTCGCCCAAGTTGGTTTGCTCTGACGCACCTGTCTGCAAGTTGACGGTTGTTCAGCATGAAAAGGATGAGATAAAAATCCATATTCACCCCTATTTTGACCCTATGAAAGAACCTTTTCTTCCCCCTGACTTAGTAACAATCTATTTGGTGTCAGAAGAATTGATCATTTCCACCAATAAAAAGAATTACGCCTGCTTTTTATTACCAATGAAAATTCTTATTGGGGCACACCAGGTGCCCTTCAAGGCCTTGGTTGACACTGGAGCAACGGGAAACTTTAAGAGTTTGGAGTTGGCCCAGCAGCTTGATCTTGACTTGGACCTGGGCAAGCAGTGTTGTTTGCCTCGTTGGTCTCTCAGCCATCCTATAAAGTATAGTGCCTAGTCATTTCTCAGTTTACCAGTTTTGCTTTTAGGATCACTTCTCAGTGATACATAACCTTGTGTTTCTGGTGATTTTGGGTGTGGGTTGATGGCATCGGTAATTTGTGAGAATCCATTTGGAATCTTATACGCTGTCATTTTCTAACGGTCAGGTGGAGAGTGAGTTTCTTTTATTGAATACCCTTTTCAAGGCTCAAAACCGTTGATCAGTTACAATCCTTGTATCTTCCTTGGGTCTTCCACTCAATTTACCCACTGTGTTGATGGGTTATCAGAGCAATTTTGATTCCAAAAAGATCAATTATCTTTCCTGAATATGGAACTTGATCTTTTGTTTAAGACTATAGTGCAGGTGGTGAACATAAAATGCTCATTATATCGGCATACAGCAGAGGAGAAGGTTGTCCTCAATGACTGGTTGGATGACATGCTCAAGAAGTGTTAGTTATTCAAGGAAACATCCCCTGTTGCCTCTCTCATCATCTTTGCCAAGAAGGCGGATAGTTTCCTTAGTCCCTGCATGGATTAAAGGCATCTTAACAACATCACAATCCACAATCCTTATTTACTAACTTTGGAACAGACGATCAGTCAAGTGATTTCCATGTTTCACATATTTTCAAAACTCGATCTATATAATGCCTTTAATCAAATTTAAGTGAAGGAAGGTCAGAAATGGCTTACCGCTATCTGGATAATATGAGGCATTTTCCAATTTTTTTAGTTATGCCTTTTGGGCTTAGAAATGCACCCACAACATTCCAGAGGATGATCAAAAGTGTTCTAGGGGACTCAAGTTCACCTGCGTGGCTGCATATATTGATGATATCCTAGTTCAGTCCTCTTCCCCCAAACAACATACAAAGGACTTAGAGATGGTTTGGCTGTCTTGCATAAGACTGGCCTATTTGTCAAACCTTAAAAATGAGAATATACTGGGGGTAAGTCACATTCTTGGGTAACCTCATCTTTTAAAAATTGGGTATGCCATTACTCCCAACAAACTGGACGCCATTAATATACTTGCAAACTAACAACCCTAAAAGCAATTGAGAAGCTTCTTGGGTACCATTATAATCCTAAAGAAAATCTCTCCCACACAATCATGTTGGCCGCGTCACTCCATCCGCCCACAGGCAAGAACGTTCCCTTTCAGTGGATTCCTGAGTGACATCAGGCATTTGACTCAATTAAGGAGGTGTTCATGTCGCCCCATCCTCAAGCATGAAGATCCTTCTAAAGCCTATATTGTAGTGTGTGATGTGTCTTCTGCCGTGGTAGTTGCTGTCTTAAACCAAGAGCATGATGGGTCGGAAAACCCAGTCACTTATTTTTCTCACAGGTTCATTCCCACTGAACAATAATGGGCAATCTATGACAAGTAGCAGGCTGCTGTGGCATGAGCCTTGACCCAATGGGTACTTTTGTAGGGCGCTCAGCATGAGTTAACTGTGTGCACTAATCACCAAGCTCTCCTCTACTTCCACAAACCACAGAGGTTGTCACATCAGCAGGCCTGAATCTACCAGGATTTGTGCAGTTTTAACTTCAAAAACTGAGTTTTTGAAGGGAGCATTAAATATTCTAATATTTTCTTAGTTTAAACTCCGCACTTTGACCATCTGAAACAGATTAAGCGGACCTCATCACTGTCACTCTCCTAACCAGAATCTTGGACATCATACCTCTTGTGTTTTTGGCAGAAGACTTAGCTCTGGACGCACCCTTGATTTTGTGGGTCTTAGCAGCACAAACGGCATGTGAGGAAGGAATAGACTTATGGAGTGGTTGTCCCTCACATCTTTAAAGCACTCCTTGTAATCACTGCTCAAAGGGCTCATTTAATTTAGATTGCAAGTGTGGGTCCCCCCCACCTATGAGCCAAAATAATTCAGGCTCACCCCAATCTTCCCGCAGTTGGTCACCCAGAGAATAAGAAGTGCATCAATTTAGTTAAGTTTACATACAATTGGCTGGGCTTGTCAAAGGATGTCCCATCCTGGATTGCGGACTGCTAGTTTGTGCATGGGCCAAATTGGACCAGTCTGGTAGAAATGGTCTCTTAAATCCCTTGCAGCAGGCAAAGGGCCCATGGACATCAGTGTTCGTGGACTTTATTGCTGTGCTCCACAGCTCCAAAGGGTTTACAGCAGTTATGGTGGTTGTAGACCTCTTCACAAAAGTTTCCCTGTTCATCTTATGCTCATCAGCCATTACTTCTGAAGAAACTGCTATCTCTTCGTGCGCCATGTGTTCCCAATATTTGGACTCTCTCAGGAGATTTTCATCAACTGCGCGCCCCAATTTACAGTTCAGTTTTAAAATGAGTATTTGTCAATTTTAAGATCACACCTTATCATTCTGCTGTGTACCATCCACAGTTAGATGGCCAACCTGAAAGAGTCAATAAGATTCTGGAACAGTACCTGTGGTGCTATGCGGCAGCTGCTCAGGATACCTTGGCAGATGACCTTCACCTTGCCCAGTTTGCATATAACAAAGGAACACATGCATACACGGGTTTCTTCCCATATAAGGCTACCCTATGTTACAACTTTTCATTCTTGTTTGGCCCATGTTTCCGCCTGGAGGTACCTGCTGCCGCTGAAAATTCCAATAAAATTCAGGTCACGCAGTCCTTGGTTTGGGAGCACCTAAATAAGGCAATAAGTAGATTATAAGTAGTTCACAGATTGTAAATGGCTCCCAGTACATGAGATAAAGAGAGGATCTCATGTTATGCTTGACATGCGCCTTTTTAACAGGCAGGTGCCATCACATAAATTTCCAAGTAAATGCTCAAGTCCCCACCTGGTGGAAGAGGACTTGAGAAATGGCACCTTCCGTTTAAAATTTCCACCCCACTTGAAGCAACACCCAGTCTTCTGTGTCTCAGTTGTCCCCATTCAAGGGGGCAATCCCATTGGACCTAAAGCCCATCATTAACAAGGGCGCAGAGGAAGCTAAAGTTGAGGCCATCCTGGTTTCCCGCAAAACCAGTTGATCAGTCTAATATCTCGTTGTGTGGAAAGTCTATCTATTCTATGAGAATAGCTGGGTCAGCACTTGGGACTGTGATAACTTATTGATGCTCATCAAGGCTTTCCATGTCAACCACCCTGATGCTCCACTTCCTCCCCCCAAAGATCAATATGATCATGGCAATCAGATTGTTCAAGGCCTACAAGAATGTGGCCCTCACTCAATTCCCCAGTGGTGGCACTCCCCCTTCAGGAAAATGGAAGGGTAATGTAAGTCTGGGGTAGCGCCCCCTCCTCTTGGACCAGGAAGTGTTCACATTACTATCAAAAAAGGGGCCTTGAAGGAAAGCTGCCCCTCTCATCTCACAGGGAGACCTTTTCCATGTGATGAATGAGTTATGGGTAACAGCTTTCCCTTTGAAAACCTGCAACTCATCCCATAATTTACTTCAGCCAAATTAGTATGGAATAAGAGGAAACTTGTGCCAAAATATATAAAGTCAGCATCTTCATGGGGCAAAAGGTCCACATGAAGCCATAGTAACAAGCCTTTAGTATTAAAATCTGAGAGCCCCTAACCTTGGCAACAAAGCCTGATGAGCGCTTATTTTTGGTAAATAAAGTATCAAGTGTCAAATACTTGGAAAAGCTTGCTGATGGCATTGGGCTATTGGAAAATGTAGCTGACAGTTTGAAACCTGCCCCAAACACATCAAAAATTAACATCTGATATTTACCACATGGTCAAATGGACGCCAGAGTGACTGGATGTGGGTGGTTTGGGTGACTTAAACTCGTTTCCAACCTCTTGAAACTGCCCCTACGTGGGGTGGCCTTGGGAGGTTCCTGCTGCCCATTAAGCAAGGTGCCATCGCTCCAGTCATGGAACCACAGAAAGTCTGCAACTCAGGAATCTGTGTACAAACTGACAGCGACTTGGCCACTGCTCATAATTTAAAGTCAATTAAAAAATTTGCTTTTGCCACCCCTCCTACTCAAATTTTGACAGGTTAGGTCAAATCTCAAGGGCCTCAATAATGCACTTTTCTGAGCTGTTCTCTAATCAATTGTTTATTCAAGAAGTCGTAACACACTGCATAAATTGATAGGATGATTTTATTAACTTACAACTTATTAAAAATCCTCCCACACTCCAATTAATTTGATTTTTATAAAATTTTCTTTGTCAAACCCCCGCGACATCCCCAATGTGGCCTCACATGCCTCATATCAATTATACAATCCCAGTCATGATAGTAACTTTAGTCCCTACCACAGTCAATTGGACGTATCATGTGAAGAATTAAATGGAGCTCTCCCCAATTCCAGAATCCATCTGCAAGCAAAATTTGGTATCCTGTGGGCTCAACTATCCTCACTCAAGGCGAGAATCTTCCCCCTCGCTAATGTTGCATACCTAGTTCCCTCATAGGAAGTTCTAAACTACTCAATCCGAACTCACAACTCCCCACGCCTAGGCCTGTTGGGTCAGGAGCCACAAAGGCTTGTTCATTTCCAGGTTTCTTTTTATGCTTGTGTCCCATTAGCTTTCAATAACTTCTCATCTCCCAGTAAATTTCAACGTCTTTTGAGTGTCAATGACTCTGGCATTCTGGCACCCCTTTTAAGTGCTTCTGTATACTGATTGTCAGGCCAGTCTAAACATTATCTGCCATCTCCCTGACAGTCGCTCTCATATAATTACCACTTGCTGCATGTGGATCTCATAGGATGCTTAATCAGGAGGAGAAAACCAGGCTGTCATCCATATCGGCCACAGCACATGCACCTAACAATTCTCCTAATGCCATATCAATATAACGTTGAATTTTAGGCCATTATATATACCAAAAGGCATTACCTGGATTTGGAAAATTCCCTTTATGGTTTGTAATGAAGAAAGTCATTCCTGCCCCTTTTTGACGCGGATCTGGGTAAAAGCGTAAAAGAAATCCATCTTGGAGAAGAATTTGGCTTAATCCATAAAAATGGCAATTTTTGTCACCATAGGAATGGGATGCAGATCGAGTAAGGCGACATTATTTGAGATAATATAATCTTCACAAGGGCTTAAAGTACCATACGCTTTTTCCACAAAGAGAAGTGGTGAGAATACTAGAGAGGTACATTGGAAAATGGATCCTTTAGTAAGTTACTCTGTAACTAAAACATCTAACGCTGCTCTTTCCGTTAAGTCAAAGGGTAGATTGAGGAGGAAATCAAACCAGATCAACAGTTATTTTAAAATTACAATCAAACTTAGGATGATCTGGTAAGAAAAAATCAGAAACCAAATCTCTTGAAGACTTTAACTCTTATTACAGAAAGGTGAGGGAACTTCTAGAGTTGGTTCAGCAGAAGTCAAAACTGAGTTTATGTACATTGGGACATTAAGAAAAAATTCTCAAAGTTTCAACCTTAGACAAAGAGATATTGATTCCACTTTTTAAGGTCAAAATCACGGCATTGCCTTCAAATTGGTCTTGATATCAAATTCTAGCCACCATTCTACTCCCTAATAAATTTTTACATCAAGTTTTTGACTTCCAATAAGTAATCATCTATGTGATAATTACCAACTTGATAATCATCTAGCCCCTGAACGTTTAGTGTGGGAAAATTGTCATGGCGAGAGCTAGTGAAACAAATACTAGCCATATAAACTGGATTTGTTAGTGCCCAGTGAATGACCCAGATTGCCAAGGGCTCAACTGACCTAAAACTTTTTAGTGGGACGCTCTAGGGTTAAAGCAGGAGTAAATTGGTTCAATAGCATACCAAAGGACCCATAACAATCCAGAAGGCTGCAATGGGGGAAATTTCAGGTCTTATTGGGGCATTTACTAAGAGTGGGAGAGGCAGTGAGGGCAACATGCCCTCTGAGGTTAACAGCTTTTAGTTGTTATACAAGATTAGATAAAAGATATATAGGTTATAGATTAGGCAAACTGAACTGGATCAGGGGATGATTGGCGGAGCATATTATGTTTGCATATTTACATGGCATGTGCAATGGATCAGCAGGTGGTATTAGTAATGCACAATCTAAAAAATCGTTTACAACAAGGAGAGTTAATATGATGGTAGATTGTAACGCCCACTTCATAAACATTATTGGCTCTTTGCGGATGGTGAATGCATCATCAAGCAATCTGTTATAACAAGACAAGATGTATAGGATGGTCTCCATAGAAGTAAGATTAGGAATAAGATTACTTATTTAAGAAAGTTAAAAGGAAAGGATAAACTGGAAACCTAACCTAAGAAAGGCAGCTGCCTCCATAGTAGGAATAAGGGAGAATTGTAAGCAAGCTTAGAAACTGGCCTACACATCGTTTTTGTTGTGGGATTCTAATTAAGTAAGCTGGTAAGAGTGATCTAAATTGGGGAGAGGCTTTAATTGGTTTAGTTCATGTAATAAGTATTTATAGCGTAAGCTCTGGATCAAATGTAAGACAAAGGAATGCTACCAATCCAGAATAATTTAACCAGAATGGTGAGCTGTTGCCACCAGGTTCACAATAGACTGTTTAATGATTAAAAATTATCTACAAATTGGGAGTAGATAGGATGATCTGAAATTTATATTTATACGAGGTATGCTGATCAGGGGATGGTCATTATTAAAATAGAAACACCAAACAATCATACTGAATTATGGACCAACTGCCCTAAACGAGTGGCAAGGCACACAAAAAATGATAAAACAACCAACCAGGTAGAACAGCAGTGAGCCTCTTATCCC
>JAKSZP010009758.1:0-58118 GCA_022478985.1 Massospora cicadina
TCATACAAACATTGGTGGACCCTTTTCAGCCTATGTACGCTTTGCCAGGTCATCCATGACCTTAAAACAATACCATCATTTTGAACTGGTCCTTCTGCTGCAAGTTATATACATGAACCTTTTATGAATATTTGCTTCCAGAGCATAAAAAGATGCCATTATGCGGGCAATTTTCCTAGCAAACCACAGGTATATGCAATGCCAATTGAGAATATTGAGCAGGGAAAAGCTCGAGTGGAGTAGAGAAGATATTCTCTACCTCTACTAAGTCCAATTCAATTGTCCCTAAAGATTCCCAAGCATCTCTTCATGTAGGATTCAGAACTCAGCCAGACGATTTTCTATACCAACAGCTTTCGTCAGATACCCCTGCTTCCATTACAGAGAGTGAAAAATCACCCCCAAAGTTTGAGTTCCGCTAGGATGTGCAGAAGATATATGCGTGGCTGATTCTGGAACAAATCAGCACGAGCAACGCAGATCCCTTGATGGACGTTGCCTCTTTAGTAGGGGTTAATGTAACCATTCCAGTTGTGAAGATCACTATTGAGTATCCTTATGTTGGCAGGGGCATTTCCTCCTTTCTGAGTAACACAAAGCCTTTGGATGTCTAAATAATAAACACTGATGTTCTTCTTACTCAGAGTCCACTTACTTTGATATTTTCATTCAAAACACAAAAATCCGTGCTATCATAGACATGGGGGCCCCTGTTAATATAATTTCTACCAGGTTGATGGCTAAGCTTCTGCTGAAACTGGGTTTGGACCACCGAGTAGATATGAGACTGTGGACGCATATCACTGTGTTTGAAGGAGCATATAGTGCATTGCCTTACAATTTAAGTCAGTCAGGGTTTCTTCTCCAGCAGTGGTTCTACCATACAATAACTATGACATGTTAATTGGCGTGGCATTTATGAGGAAATTTAGTGTTGTGATAAATATGGAAGAGGAAACTCTTAATTTTGGGACAACAAATCCCCATTTATTTTTCCTCTTTGGAATCCCAAAAGATCTGTTCCACTCTAGTCAAATCAATCTAGCGTACAGCGATAGAGTGATTCCTCTTCCATATTGGTGAATGAAGCGACGAACCAGAACCCTTCCCAACCAGATTTATGAGTACAAAGGGATTCCGCTTTGAGCAGTGAGCGCTTTGAGCCTACTGCCTGGACATCAGTGCATAGTAGGAACTGAGCTCAAAATTGATGTACCTAAAGGGCTTTATGGGGAAAGCATGAGCCTCACCAGCACTCACGGTTTGAACCACACGTGGCTCCAGGGCTACTGCTATCTGGGAATGGGGAGGTAAAGGTACTGCTAGCTAATTTACAGAAGGAGACAAAACAATCCAGCGGCACCAAGTGGTGGCTTACCTACAATTAGCTCCTTTAGAGGAAGGTCGCCTTATTCATGATATTGGCTCATTGGAGGTCCTCAGACTACCAACAAGCTCATTGTTTAGCGTATTGACAGTGGTTTCGTGGGAAGCAATAACTGGATATGGCGGAACAGCAAGATAAGGCTATGGCGTTATATGAAAAGTATCATAATATTTTTACACACAATGATCATTATTTTTTGGTGCGCTCAAGGAGTGGTACATCAGATAGATACGGGGGATCACCTTCCCATTTAATTGTGGCCTATTAGTTGATTAAAGGCGGTGGAAGAAGCTGTCTCAGATGAGGTGGATAACTTATTGTGCAAGGGATGCTAGAGCTGTCAAACAGCCTATGGGCATCGCTGGTGCTCATTGTAAAGAAAAAAGATGGCACAAATTGGGTTGTTATTGACTATTGAAAGCTCAATAGTGTACCAAAAAAGGATTTCTACCCTCTTCCGTGGATTGATGATGTGTTGGACCAATTGGGCGGGGTGAATTATTTTTCCACCATGGATCTGATCTCAGGGTATTGGCAGATTGATTTGCCATCAGTGGAATGGGAGAATTTCACTATCATCACTTCAAAGGGGTAAACAAGTGACTTAAATGTTACAAGGTTTGTGCAACGCCCCAGTTATGTTCCAGCGTGCCATGTATATGATTTTAGGTGACTTGAAGCTTTCCTGCATCTTAGTTTACCTTGATGATATCAATGTGTTCTTGCGGACGTTTACAGAGCACCTTGGCCACTTGGAACAAGTGTTCCATTGCCTTGCTACTGCTAATATAAAAATTAAACCTCAGAAGTGACATTTTTAAAAAACAATTAGAATACCTCAGGTTCATAATGGATTTAAAAGGCTTAAACTGCAGCAAGAAAGGTGGAAGCAATAAGCAAGATGACTCGACCAGGTAATAAGCAGGATATTCAAGTGTCTCTGGGGATGGTCAGGTAATACTGATGGTTCATTCCAAACTTCAGTTCCATTGGAGCCACGCTTTTCAGGTTGTTAAAGAAAAATGCCTCTTTCAATTGGATGGAACAATGCCAAAAAGTTTTTGATGTGTTCTGAACTGTATTAGCAAGCACACCTATTTTACAATATCTCAACTTTGACAAACAATTCATAGTACAAATGGATGCATCCCTATCCACTATAGGGGCAATATTATCTAAGAAGGATGACGGCAGCGTAAAGCATCCTGTCGCGTTTTGTAGTCAAAGCTTGAACTGCCACAAACAAAATTACAACTTGACTGAGTGGTAGTGTTTGGCGGTGATTTACATATACTACAGTTTTTGGGTATATCTACTTAGGGTAAGATTACAATTAGTGGTAATCACGCTTCCTTACGCTGGCTGCAGAATCTGCATGAACTGGAAGGATGGCTTGTGCATTGGGCACTAAAGCTCCAGGCGTACAATATAGAGATTAT
The DNA here is from genome assembly GCA_022478985.1 of Massospora cicadina. Classification (NCBI taxonomy): domain Eukaryota; kingdom Fungi; phylum Entomophthoromycota; class Entomophthoromycetes; order Entomophthorales; family Entomophthoraceae; genus Massospora; species Massospora cicadina. The sequence goes on from JAKSZP010009758.1 coordinate 2,827, forward strand.
GCACCACCAAAGAGAAAAACATCAAAATGCTATTTGTCTTTCCTGAATGCCAAAGGTTGCTATCACAGCGGATTTATCCAACATTATGTATGATAAGATGGTGGTGAACATATACCAAGATGAGCTGTCGCAGGCGATCAAGGTATTAGATGGGCTCAGGCAGGATACTTTTTTATGGGAGGGGGAACTATATAATCAGATTAGAGACTCTATTCCTAGTTTCCCTAAACCTTTGGCTAGACCTGCGATTATTATAGATGCTCATTAGGCTGTAGGACATGGAGGTTAGTGGAAAACGTTAGAGTTTTTAGGACCCCATTACTACTGGGAGAGCATGCATTATGATGTGCTGGAAATGGTAAGCTGTTGCCATCAATGTCAAGTGGAGAAAATTTTCCACAAGAAGACCACATACCAGCTGGTTAAGCCCCAGTTCGCCTGGCACACCATTTCCCTTGATGTAGTGGGACCTCTGCTAACTAGCGCCAATTAATCCAAGTATATAATCGTCGCCATTGATCATTTGACCCAATGGGTGGAGGCCAGGGCCATTAACAACTTGGGAGCGGTCACCACTGCCAAGTTTATTATGCAGTGTGTTATATAGCAACATGGCTTCCCGCAGTTCATTCTAATAGACAACAGAACTGATTTCACTTTGCACATCCTGCCTATGTTGAACGAGTTGATGGAAATCCGTGAAATTTTTGACCACCCACTATCATCTGGAAGCAAATGGAATGGTGGAACTGGTCAATGGAAACCTAGTGAACATACTCCATAAATTGGTAAATGATTGACCCTCGGAATGAGCTACCCTTCTACCTACAGCTGTGTTTGTGTATAATATCAGCTATAATACATCCACTGGTAAGAGCCCTTTCATGTTGTATGGTCAAGATCTGGCTCTGCCTGCCTTGCTTTACTCGTGTGTAGAGGACACTGGTGGTGTGGACCCTCAGCAATATTTGAAGACTCTTATGGAAACATTGATCAAGCTACAAATGGAAGCCTACTCCACCAGTTTGGCCAAGAAGATTCGCAATCAGGCGGCCAATCAGAAAAGATGGAGCAGAGTTCTGCTGTTCACTCTAGGAGACCATGTCTTATTCCATGACCAGACATATTTGGGCGGAGAAACAAGCTCTTTAACATCTGGACTTGGCTGTTTGAGATAATTGAGAAGACTGGCATGGATGTCTACATTATTAAGGAACCTGCGGGGGTCATATTATCAACCAAGTTCACATGAAGTTCCTTTAAGCATATAATCAATATGACCATACTTTCCTTTCAAAGGGGGGTAATGGCAGGAAGTTGATATGACTGGACGATATGCTACAGATACTGGCGGATCAGAGTGGGAATTGAGACAAAACTTGAGATTGATGGAAAAGGTATATGAAAAGTAATTGATCAAAATGTCAACCATTTGTTGAATCGAGGGAAATTATGCCAAGATTTTGAGATATATGAGAACTTCTAGAAAAGGGAAAACGAATAGGAGACTACCAAGAGAGGATGCATCTGGCTTGTTATACTGAGATTTAAAGAGTTAGAATAAAGGATTGAGGAGGAGGTCTTTTTTGGTTAATAGGTTGTTGCAGATAAGTCCGCTATTATTAGAAGATTAATAAAGGTCAAAAGGGGGGATTGCTCCATATATCATTTATTGGGTTTTATTAGAGTCAGTGATCTTCATATAATCTGATTTTGTTGCTCAGTGGCTAATACCCTGTGTAATCAGACTCGGCGGAATAATCCTTTACACTGAGAATTAACACTACACCCAAGTCATTTCCTCTGGTGTGGCCTTTGAGCCTCATTTGGAGGAGTCAAAATGGGGCATTTTGTTGCCCCCTCCCACTCAACGTTCTCATTTAATGGGCTAGAGTGAGAAATTGGCCTCCACTAAACCCACCCATACTACCCCACCCAATAAAACCACACCAATAAGAAACAGGCTGGACCACCATTCGCATCCAAGTAGCCCATTTGACTCCTACCCACCCAAAACCTCCATCCAATACTCATTTGAACCAAAATCCATGAGACTTCTTGGCTGAGATTGATGAATTAGGTAACGTTGTCACCAATGAGGATTTCAGTGAGCCTCTTGGCCTGCTTGATTGTGTTTGGGCCCAATTTTACAATTCTGATTTTGACAAATTCCCATTTACTAAGCGATTTACTCCTAAACCTAATGCCATCCCCTACCAAAGTGACCACCAGCTCGCCTTAGCAGTAATGGCCTCACCCCATTGCCCAATCCTATGTAAAGCGGTGGCCCAATCTGTTTCTCTATACCACCTATGGCTGAGCATAATTGATTTCCCCCTGATTTCCCCAAATGTTGCACAGGAGGGAATCACAAAATTGGCCACTGAAACCACAAATGAGGTCATGCATGCGTCACAGCTAGCTGATTTTAATACATCTGCTAAAATCACCTGACAAAATATCACCTTTTTCCCCAACTTCCCAAAGCCTTCATTCAAGCTTAACACCACATAGTGGAATTTTTTGAAGCTGTATACCAAGCTGATTTTGAGGAAGGTAACTAACTTTTGTCCAACTCTACCCCCACCACGCTGATGCCACCACACCCTGGCTCTCCACTTTTGTTTACTTCTACAATGACTATGGTGATGCTGACCATCCAAATATATCTTTAGAAGAGATGGCTGACCCCCCTCACCCTCTGTCATGGTGGGTTAGCGGTATTCCGCTCCTTGCCTGGGTGAAGATTTTATTTTGGATAAGATGGTTGGTTTTTGGTTTTTGATCCGTTTTATTCTTCATTCAGTTCTTTTGCTCATTGAGTATCATTAATATCCATCCCCTGGTCAGTGTACCTCAAATAGAATTTAAAGATGAATTTGGTTCACAAAAGTTTTTTAAGCTACTGATTCTTCTAGTATTGATATGCAAGGTTAATCAATTCCTAAACCTTGGCATACTTTTTTACAGTTTTCTTAAAGTCATTTTATAAGGAGAGTGTCTGTAACTCTCCTGTTCCCAGAGATTGGTGCAAGGTGCCAAGACACACGGCCAGGGAAGCAATCGCTATGATTAAGTTAAACTAGGGCACCATGGAGGATGCTGGAGCCAAAGTAAACCAGGGCAAGGGTGTACAATACGGTGTATATTTAGTAAAAAATAAAAAATAACATTTTGGTGAACACCGGGTGATTAGCCTAGCAGATAAAACTAAATCTATAACTCAGTGCAGGCTTTAAGTTCAAAACCTGTAGTTGCTAGAAAAATTCTAAGTGTGGTATATTAGTCCCAATGTAACCCACCTCAAGTATTTTAAAAAAAACACTTTGGTGAACGCCAAAGGGGAGTCCCAAAACAAGTGGAGATTTGTGCTGGAGTGCTTTGGTGCCTTGGTCTGGAGGGGACCAGGGGGCCTAGCGGTGCTCTAGATTCAGTAGATAATTTAGTGAGAATAAAATGGCCAACATTTTTAGACCTCCATAAGGAGTTCCATGCACAGGTTTGCCCAGGGAACAATATAAAAATTGCAAATAAAAGTGGAAATGTTAAGGAACATTCTCTTTCTGCTCAGCGTATCTTTCTGAGCAAAATTACATAAATTAATAAAAGAAAATCCTTATCTCCCATTGTAGTTTTGCTCCAATGTCCTCAGATTCTCTGCTGGCTGCTTCAGTGTGGGGCAGCGGTGAAACTCCCCCCATCTTTTTCTGTCTGGCAGGAAAATGCTCTCAGACTGGTTCACTCAGTCATTCCAAACCCATGGGACAATCTGTTCCTCCCAAGGATCTCGACGCCCACCTTGCTCATACCCAAGCAGTACCTTGCTGCCCCCGGTGCTCCCCTGGAGAAACATGTGCTACAGCTTAAGGGTCAAATATGGGAAACTATTCCCATATCACAACCAGGCCATTATCAAAATGGCAAAGGCAGTAAAACCCGCTGAAATTATAGATTTCCACCCCTACATGGGGTCTTTTGACCTCAGCTTCACCTGTGAAGCTGATGCCACCACTGCGACAACTGTGCCCTTGGTTTTACAGAGTACACCTCTCCCAACAACTTGGACCTGGCTCCTAGCGGACACCACTTTGGTGGTCCAGTTTTCTGGTTTGCCCACCCACCTCCCCTGAATTGCTCCACCAGGAGCTGATGAATGGTTTGGCAGCCTATGGTTCCAACCCCATCTTACAATTTGTGGTCCCAAATGGGGCCACGTGACTCGCTGGGCCTCAGGCATATCCTTAATCATCCCTGAAATTAGTAAAATTGCCATGTCAATTCCCCCTCACACCATAATTCCTTCAGCACCTGACCATCCATTTTGGGCCTGAGTCAAGGGTGGGCAGACAATCTGTCCATCATGTTTTGATTTGGGCACTCAAAACGCAAGTGCCCCTCCTTAGCCACTTCTGATGGATTAGACTTGTCAGCTGACCTACAATCCACCACCCACCCCATACAAGTTCCGGTATGAGGCACTATTCTACCTCCCCCTCCCCCAAAACTGGAAGCTGCAGCTGCGCCTGCAGCCACCAATCAGCCTCTGCATCGCCCCAATGCCACAAATGATTCCTCCAATCAAGCATCATATTGGATCCCAGTTCAATCCCATGGTTCCTCAAATGAATCAACCAAACCTCAAATTATACGCCAATTCCCCAATATAATTCAACCAAAATCCATGGGAGTTATTGGTTGAAATTGACAAATCAGGTAATCCCATTGAAGAACCATCTCTGCAAATTGAGCGTTCATTAATGCAGAATGGGACGCCAAATACCCCCTCAACTATATACCCCACAGCCAAATGCCAAATCATTTTGCACTGATCACCAGCTTGCAGTCAAAGCAGCTGCAACACCAGATTGTCACCCCCTTCGTAAAGCTTTCACCAAATCAGTAGTGATGCTCACAGGAGAAATTCCACCTCCTGTTATCCCCAAAACTCTTAATCAAAAGAGTAAAATTAGTAAAACAGTTATACAAAAATGTTAACAATGCTATCCAGAACATGGCAACTATAGCACGTAACCCAAAGGCTAAAATTACCCAAACCAACATTGCCACATTTGTTAAACTCCCAGATGCCCGCATTAAAGCTTAAAAAGCTTTAACTGAATATATCAGTGCCATTTACCTAGCTGGAAATTTTCCATGAAATAACATTTATTAGCAATATCAAACCACATGCTACAGATGCCCCAACGCCCTTACTGTCCACCTTGACATGCACTCTACTATGGGAGGAAGAAGCTGCTGCCAAAGATTAGCCCCCTGACCTCTCTCCCCTTCTGCCATGGAGGAATAAGTGGTTTTCGCTGCCCATTTGGTTGGTTGTTTTGTTTGAAGTGTTTCACTCAATCTTCTCATTTGGGCGTTTTGTTTAAACCAATTAGTTATGTAAGTATTTTAGTTTTTAGTTAAGTTTTAGTTTTGATAATGTCTGTCCCCTGGTTGGCTTACCTCAAATAAATACTAGAATTTTACTAAGGAAGACAACCAACAAGGGATGTTGGTTTGAGAATCATAATTTAAGCAAGGGGTGGTGAGTCATCAATTATGGAAAATGGTGCCAAGTTTAAGTGAAACAATCAGTACTCCCTTCAATTGCCAGGGTACTGTAGCTTGAGATTGACTAAAATTTGGTTATTGATTGGAGGACAAGCCATCCCAAATTGGCAATAGTGAAAATTGAAAAGAAATTTTATCCCTTGTTCTCCAAGCAACCAAACTGAACTGACATTATTAGGAAAATAGCTAGTGAATTTTAACGCCCTTATTTCAAAGCAGGGCCAAGCATCACACACATCCCCTAGACCAAACTGACCATATCTGGCCTGAACCCAGATTTGGTCCAAGGTATTTTTGAGGTCATCAAGGACTGCTAACTTAACCTTTTTGACCTCCTGATGACTAACTATTCTTACAGTTGGTCTCCACAATCATGTCATCAAGCCATAACACTTTATCTTATTGAGAGTCTTAAATTGCAATCAACTAACTTTTTAGTAAAAATGGAAATCTGTTAAGTAAACAGTACAAAAATTATAGATTAAATTAAGAACTTTTATGATTTTAGTAAATAAGTATATAATCTAAGATTCATGTTATCTATAAATTTTTGAACCAACTAATTTGACAAAGATCAAAAATTCTAGATGATTTTTCTGTTACAAATGTTGTCTGCCATGGTCTGCCAGCTAAAGCGGGCGCTGGACAAAAGTTTCCTCAAAGCTTTCTCGCCATCTGATATGGCTTGCTAGGCTGATAACCTAGGGGCTATATTAGGAATTTTTTTAATTTAGGATAATCCCTTTGTTTGGCCCATTTTCAAAATAAAGATGTGCGGCCGCTCCCCTTTTAGGTTGAGCACCACTAGTGCTAAAAAAGTTCTGTTAAAAAATATGGTAAAATATAATTTTTCCCATAGCTTAGTTTAGTTAGCAATATTGTCTATAGGAGACCTAGTTTTTTTAGTACTAGATTATAGGAGACCTAGTTTTTAAAACTTCTTTTAATCAGTTTTACATTTTTGGAAACGAAGTACCTAGTTATGGAGTATTAGTCCTATAATTGCTAATTATTTGTTTCTAAGATCATACTTATAAAAATATTTTTAATTCAAAATTTTATAAACAGTACTGCACTAATCACAAGCTTGTACTAGGAAAGGCATATGACGAGTAAAAGTTATATTAATTAAAGATTACACTAGTGGCAAAGAACTTCTTATTGTCCCACTGCTATTTTGGTAAAAATAATGCCAAATTAATTATAATAGATTATTTAATTTGTGGTATTTAGATACTTGTATTTAAGAGAGAAAAAGAAGAATTTATAATGTGAAACTTAAATCTGGTTATTAAATCATAATCAATCTTTAATGTAGCAGTAAACATACTCTCAGTGAATCATTATCTTTTTTATTTATGCTGCATCGGCTTTTATAGTAACAGTATTGTGATCTAAATCTATCATCCTTTAGATATAATCTTATTCCTTTTATTTAACTGAGGTAAGCCAACCAGGGGATGGACATTACCAAATATACGTAAAACTAAGGAAATAACAGACAAATATAATATTGGGCACCCCAGGGTACTCAAGTTACCCCTGTTGCCAGCGGGACTGCCAGGTATGGGGGTTGGTGCACTACTCCAAGGGGTTTCCCTGCTATGGAGCAGGTGTGAAGGAAAGGGTCTGTGTGGAGGAACCAGAGTGGGAACCATGATTCTATGAGTGCTTTTTGTCTTGGTCTCATATATCCAAAGAGCCAGGCTTAGAAGTGCTCCAGTAAGTGGACATGGAATCTGTTAATAACCCCATGAATGGTTGGGACCGTGCCCTTGAACGCATCTAATGCAATTGTGTGTATTGTCCACATTGCAATGGGTATTATTAGGGAGCGGAGGGTAGATGGGATTGGTGACTCAATCTGGAGCATGAAGATACTCTTTGATATCGAGAAATAAGTTCGTTTTGGATCTTAAGCAGGCGTGCGACTTCCTGCCATATAGCTTTGGTTGGGAGGCATGTTTCTAGGCAGTGATGTAGGGATCCCTCCCCTTTACATACTGCACATGTTTTGTGGAGGGAGTTGGAGCGGTCCGCTGTCTTATAAATCCTTCTCAGACAGCACCAGGATTTTGTTCTTATCCTCAGCTGTAGGAATGGGTGGTGAGTCATTCTCCACACTGCCTTCTGTGTTGTTAAATCATAGGGAATGTCCAACATATCTAGGTATTCTATCCTAGCTATGTTTGGGGTTGTTGCGAGTATATCTCTCTGGGGGTGGTTTTCTTTTTTTTTAATTTGAATTGGGGGCTAGGTCTTCCCCTTCCCTGTATAGTACCCATGTTCTCTATGGTCCATCCCATATGGCGGATAGTTCAAAGGATATGTTTGAAATGAGGGGGGCTCCATGCGGACCCGTTGCAGTAGGGTGTTTGGCAAAGTATGAAAGTAGTCTGGGTGGGCTATGTGGGTTGGTTAATTTGAGCGCCTGTGCAAAGTTAGTCCTTGCTGCTCTGGACCAATGTTGTTGCGGGAGGTCTGGAGCAAGGACTTCCTTTATCCAAATACCTAGGATGTGTATGGCGTGGCTCTCAAAATCTATTAGTCCCATGCCTCCGCTTGAGTGTGGGCCAAATAGTGTTTCCATCTGTATAGGAGGGTGAGAGCCGGGCCACAGCTAGCCCTGGAAAAGCGCGCGGATTGAAGTTATAAAGGTAGGTGAGAAGGCGATCACGTGGGCTGGGTACCATAGTATTGGGGTGATGAGCGAGTTAGCAACTGTAACTCGCCCTGTTAATCCTGTGGTTCTTCCCTTGAGGGAGGCGAGGTGTTTGGATACCTATTGTAACAGGTTACTTTCCATTGTCTTTTGAATATCCCCCTGATTCTAGCCAAATTCCAAGGTGTCAGACAGGAGTGGTGGTGGGAGGTGTTGCAAAGGGTAATATAATTGGGTTTTTTCTACGAGTGTTGGTGTGAGGTTCTGATGTTGTGGCCCAGTTGTTTGTGTATTTGACTAAGAGGATGATTTCTGTCTTCCTTTTGTTAAGCGATGCATTGCTCACCTTGGAGTATTCCTCTAGAGTGTGTACCAGCTGTCAGGCATCTTCATTGTTTGCTATATTTGCTACGCAGTCATTCACAAAGTCCAGTATCTTGACTAATGGTTGTCCTTGTGTGGTTATCCCCATGAGATGTGAGTCAGTTACTCGGAGGAGTGGGTCAAAGCTGAAATTGTATAGGAGTGGGATGAGGGGATCCCCTTGTTTGAGCCCTCTGTGTGATTTAATCTTGTTTGTTAGGAATCCAGGGCCGCATACAGCCATGGTTACAGATTCTGTAAGGAGCATCGCCCATTTTACAAATCTTGGTGGGAGTTTGAAGGCATGTAGACAATATTTTTAGGTATGGCCAGCTACCACGGTCATATGCCTTTTCCTGAACCAAGACCAGGGCACCAGTTGCTTTGGATTGGCAAATATTTGCAACAGGGTGAATGTTGTTCCATATTGAACGCCCTGGTATAAACCCAAACTGGTTGGGTGATAGGACGTCAGATGCAATTGCGCCTAATCTAGCTGCTAGGATTTTTGTTAGAATTTTTGTGTCAGTGTTGAGAGTGCAATTGGGCGCCAGTTGGCCATGTCCAACTTGTCACCCTTTTTATACAAGGTTATAACGTAGGATTTATGGCCTCCTGGTAATAGGCGTGTTTCTAAAAAACTCTGGTTCATTGACGCCAATAGGAGGGGGGCGATTTGATATAAATATTTTTTTGTAAAATTCGTAGGGTATCCCATCAGGCCTTGGGAATTTCCTATGTGGTGCACCGCGAATTGTTTCCCAAAGCTCCTCCCATGTGATAAGGGATAGTATGTTGTAATTTGGTGGTGTACTTTGTATCTCAGCAGTTTGTATAAATTTTTTTTAATTTTTTTATGAATCTGTTGGCATATCACAATATAATTTGGTGTAATAGCGGTGTACTTCCGCCTTGACCTCCTCAGGGTCAGTTGCCTCAGTGCTGTTGGTCTTGCGGACCTGTGTGCATGCGGGCTGGTTTCCAAGGGAGTAAAATTGGTGGAAAAAGTATCTTGAACAGGTTTTGCCTTCCTTTATGAACTTACCTTTGTTCGATACTTTGATTCTGTGTTGGTGTTTAAAATATGATATTGTTAAGTCAAGCAGATATTTCTGCCCATTTGCATCCCCAGTTGGGGCTATAGCCAGATCTTGGGGTATTTATTCTCAGGTGGTCTAGTTCTGCCAAGGTACGCTTGATTGTGGCCATGTCCGCGGTGTACTTATGTGATGCAATATGTCAGGTTTTGATGATTAAATCCTTTTTAAAAATTTTCCCATGTTCTGATGGGATCTGAAGTGAATGGGGCTGTGAATTCTGGTTTTGTAGCCTCATTTTCGACCCAGTTGGATATCTCAGGAAATTTTATATTTTCTGGGTGAAGCTTTCTCCAAGGCGACACCTGTGTGTGGGATTGAGTTGGCGCTAACTGCGCCATAACTAATTGGTAATCAGAAAAATTTGATCTTTCTTGTTGTAAATTTGGAGATTCTTGAATGGTGGGATTGCAGGATGATGATGTGGTCAATGCAACTCATTGATATGAGCGCTCCCTCACATATGTTGGGCCGCGTCATGTAGGGAAGGAGTGGTGAATTGGGGGAAGAGCATCCTGTAAGCCAAGAGATGCCTTCATTGTGTGATATTCAATGTGTCCAGGTGGGTACCCCTGGGATTAGGCCATCGATCTGTATTGGGGTTATCCCAGCAGTCGAAATCGCCTAACATGATGATATCTAGTGGGAGGGTGAGAGTAGAAATTTTTTCAAATTTTTTTTTCTTTCAGTTGCAGTGCACGGTGCATATATACATGCTAACGAAATTATTTCATCTTGGCATGTGATTGTTGCTACCAGGACTCAAGCGTGTAAGTGTGATAACAAATTTGTAATTTTAAATTTTTTGTTGTTTCAGGTGATCAACCCACAGTGAGATGTCCATACTAATTGTGATGGTGCGACCCGAGTTGACCAGGATCCTTCTTCCCCTTGTAGACAGTGGGTTTCTTGGATGGTCAATATGTCTACAAGAGGTTTTCGCAGGAATTTCAGCTTTTTGGCTTGGGACATATGAGCCATGGCTCCCGTGATGTTTAGCATCCCTATTGATACTGAGGTGCCTGTGGCGCCTCAGGAGCAGTTGGGAGGGTCCTCTGGCCCTATCCCACCACAGCTTATTTTGGCCATAGTTCATGTCTGTATTCCAAATCTTTCATTGCCATTGTTGGTTCCCTTGATCTGACCTAATGATTCACGGGAATTGCAGTTTTTTGCATTTGCATCAACCTTTCTTGCACAGGTCTCATGTTGATTTGATGCGGATTGTTGATTGGATTCTATATTTTTGAGGTTCAACTTTTGGCAAATTGTGCACCGCATTTTCACCTAAATTGTGGTTGCATTGTTCCTCAGTATGTGAATGACTGATGTCACTTTGTGACTCGGTCAGGTTACTGTGAAAATTTTCGACCTGGGCATATTGTTTTGATTGGTTGGCTCAATGAATATCCAAAATATCCTCCTGAAGTTGTCTGGGGTTAATGGCGGACTTCGCATGTGCCACCACTTCAGCTGCTGCTCTCTTGTAGCTTTCTGTGCCACTTTACATTCTTTGCATGTAACTGGGTCCACAATGGATTATAGTCCATCTTCTCCTCAGCGGAATGGGTGGTGATCATCAGTTATTTTGGTTAAGTTTTCATTATCTTTTTCCATTGCTTTCTCACAATGATCATTTTCCATTAAGCCCTCTTTCACAGGGAATGCGTGTTCCTTGTGGCCCAGTGAGCCACAGTGGTTGCAAATTGGTGGTGCGCATTCTGGTGTAACTCAGAATGCGGCTGACTGGCCCCCATTTGTGAAGTGAAATTCTGCTGTGCAGGATATTCTGGATAAGTCCTCTTCCACTTTTGGGAAGGGGTTGATTATGGAGATAGCTTTGCCTGTGCACAGTTTGGGCATCAGGCGAATTTGCTGTAATTTTAGTTGCTGAATTTCTCTGTAGGCCAGGAGACCTTTGTGGAGCTCCTCCTCAATTACCTTATGAGGAAGGTTGGTGGGGAGTGAGTCAAAAGAGATATACAAAGTTTTCACTTTGTTCCATCTGGTGCGCGCGGTGTGCACAATTTTTTTGCCTTGGGGAGGGAAATTTCCACACAGACTTTTGCTGCGGCTTCAGCTTCATTGGCTGTTTTGAAATTAATATTGATCCAGCCACGGCCCATGTTGTTGGTGGCTACATACACCGCGTGAGGGAAAATGAGGGCTGTGCCTCACATGTTTTCTCCCACAGGGTCTGGGACTCATCCTTAAGGAAGAGTCTAATCCTGTGCTTCACCTATGACAAGGGTTGGTTGAACTGAATGTAATATATTGCGCGTTCTTTACAGTGAATATCAAAAATACAGATAGTGTCTGAGTTTGCAATTTCTTTTCAAATTGGGTTCCTGGTCCCCCTCCAGGGCGTTTCTTGCCCTTAGTTGCACCGTTAAGTGCACTGCTCACCACAACGCTCGCTTATGTTGTATTATTTTTAAAGATAAAGTCGCTCATCTCCTGTGTGTGATTATCCAAATTTGCTGTTCAAATCAAATTGTAGTAACTAAAGTGATTGTTACAAGAAAGAAAAGTGATATAATCTCTATCCCAATTCCTATAATAATAATGTCTATCTTTAAGTTAGACTCACCTAAGGATCATAATATGTTTTTATGTCTGGTGGTTAGTTTAGAAAAATTACTTTAAATTTAATTTGAGGTGAGCTGGCCTGAGGATGATACAACACCGATTAAGAGGAAATAAAATGAATGGGAAAGGAGGATAAAGCCTGGAAAACCTCCTTGCATGACATCTGATAGGCCAGGGACTCCATGGACCGCCTTTGCTATTCCCTATCTCGGTTTGGGGCTTGCTGCACAACGCCAACACAATCATAATTGTCCCCTACTCAAAGTTCATTGACTAGGAATGAACTTTGGGAGGCAGTGGTAGATGTTCCATATTCTACCACTGGGGTACATCCCCTAGTATAGAAATATGATAATCATTTAATTACGGTGTTATAGTCCTGAATTTTATATAAATATATATTATCATATGTTTTATTGATTGTCAACTATGAGATATAAATTTTTATAAATTAATATAGATTAAACACAAACCTTGTAAATAGTCAGTTTTCATAGTATAAGAAGTTTATCTCCTATATATCTAATATTTATATAACTAAAGTTGCAAACTTTTCTTTCTTCCCAAACTCACTCTTTAGTAATTTTTATTGATGTTTTTATTTTTACTGTACCACCAAAGAAACATCCACCAACTATTTCCTCAGCTCCACTCCTTGCTGCTCTAGTATGTGGCAGTGATGAACAACCCTCCAGTGTTTTTCACCCAATGAAACATGTTAATACTATATTGACTAGTTTGATGAGTCCCAACTGCCAATATGTCCCTTTAAGGGACTTAAAACTCCGCCTTCATGCACCCAACCAATTAGCCCTCATTATATTATTGTACCTTAGTCCAAAAACTGATTTTGACTCTAAGTTAACTACAGGAGATTATTTTTTATGTCAATAAAGCAATAATTGAGTTTGCCACCAGCACTTTCATGCAAGTAGGCTTTATGGACTTTCTCCCTTTTAAGGGCTACTTTGTAGGAATCCAGCTTGTTTGGACTCGCTGGTGCTTATGATACCTGATTCCACAAGGGTTTTAATAAAATTTAAAAAATAATCACTACTAAAAATTGGGTCTTATGGGTTTTCTTTTTAATAACAATCACTTTAGTTACTACAATTTGATTCAAACAGCAAATTTGGATAATCACACACAGGAAAGATGGGCGACTTTAATAACAAAAATAATACAACATGGGCGAGAGTTGTGGCAAGCGGTGCACTTAATGGTGCAACTAAGGGCAAGAAACGCCCTGAATGGGGACCAGGAACCCAATCTGCAAAGAAATCGCAAACTCAGACACCATCTGGGTTTATGGTATTTACTGTAAAGCACATGCAATACATGTACATTCAATTCAACCAACCTTTGTCAAAGGTGAAACACGGGATCAGACTCTTCCTTGGGTATGATTCGCCAACCCTGTGGGAGAAAACATGTGAGGCACAGCCCTCGCTTTTCCCTCACGCGGTGTATGTAGCCACCAACAACATGGGCCGTGGATGGATCAATATAAACCTCAAAACAGCCAATGAAGCTGAAGCCGCAGCAAAAGTCTGTGTGAAAATTTTTTTCCCCAAGGCAAAAAAATTGTGCACACCGCGCGCACCAGATGGAACAAAGCAAAAACTTTGTTCATCTCCTTTGACTCACTCCCCACCAACCTTCCTCATAAGGTAATCGAGGAGGAGCTCTGCAAAGGTCTTGTGGCCTATGGAGAAATCCAACAACTTGAATTACAGCAATTTTGCTTAATGCCCGACCTGTGCATGGTCAAAGCTATTGCTGTAATTAACCCCTGACCAGAAGTGGAAGAGGATTTATCCAGAATTCCCTGCGCAGCAGAATTTCACTTTGCAGATGGGGGCCAGTTGGCTACATTCCGAGTTACACTGGAACGCGCACCGCCCATTTTCAACCACTGTGGCTCACTGGCCACAAGGAACATGCATGCCCTGTAAAAGAGGGCTTAATGGAATATGATTTTTGTGAAGAAGCTCTGGATAAAGATAATGAAAACTTTGCCAAAATGACTGATGGACACCACCCATTCCGCTGGGGTGAAGATGGACTATACTCCATCATGGACCCAGTTACAAGTAAACAGCGTAAAGAAGCACAAAAAGCCCGCAAGATAGCAGCGGCTGAAGCGGCAGCACACGCGGAATCCGCATTTCCATGGACAAATTCAGGAGGATATTTCAGATATTCACCAAACCAACCAATCAGAACAATATGCCCAGGTCGAAAATTTTCACAGTAACCAGACTGAGCCACAAAGCGTCATCAGTCATGCACATACTGAGGAACAATGCAACCGCAATTTGGGTGAAAATGCGGTGCACAATGCAACAAAGTTGAACCTCAAAAATATAAAATTTAATCAACAACCCGCATCAAATCAACATGAGACCTGTGCAGGAAAAGTTGATGCAAATGCAAAACCGCAATTCCCTTGAATCATTGGGTCAGATCAAGGGAACCAACAATGGCAGTGAAAGAGTTGGAGTACAGACGCGGAGCATGGCCTTATGAGCCGTGGTGGGATAGGACCAGAGGGTCCTCCCAACTGCTCCTGAGGCGCCACGGGCACCTCAGTGTCAATAGGGACATTAAACATCGCGGGAGCCAGGGCTTATACGTCCCAAGCCAAAAAGCTGGCATCTCTGCGAAAACCTCTTGTAGACATCTTGGCCATCCAAGAAACCCACTGTCTACAAGGGGAAGAAGGATCCTGGTCAACTCGGGTTGCACCATCACAATTAGTATGGACATCTCACTGTGGGGTGATAGTCCAAAACAACAAAAAATTTAAAATTACAAATTTGTTATCACACTTACACGCTTGAGTCCTGGTAGCAACAATCACATGACAAGATGAAATAATTTCGTTAGCATGTATCTATGCACTGTGCACTGCAACTGAAAGAAAAAAAAAGTTTTGAAAAATTTCTACTCTCACCCTCCCACTAGATATCATCATGTTAGGTGATTTTAACTGCTGGGATAACCCCAATACATATTGATGGCCTAATCCCTAGGGGATACCCACCTGACACATTGAATATCACACAATGAAGGCATCTCTTGGCTTACAGGATGCTCTTCCCCCCAATTCACTAATCCTTCCCCATATGACAAGACCCAACATACGTGAGGGACTGCTCATATTGATGAGTCATATTGACCACATCCTCATCCCACAATCCCACCACTCAAGAAACTCCAAATTTACAACAAAAAAGATCAATTTTTCTGATCACCGATTAGTTATGGTGCAGTTAGCGCCAACCCAATCCCACACACAGGTGTCGCCTTGAGAAAGCTTCACCCAGAAAATATAAAATTGCCTGAGATATCTGACTGGGTTGAAGACAAGGCTACAAACCCAGAATTCACAGCCCCATTCACTTTGGATCCCATTAGAACATGAGAAAATTCAAAAAAGATTTAATCAACAAAACCTGACATATTGCATCATGAAAGTTCACCGCAGACACAGCCACAATCAAGCGTACCTTGGCAGAACTAGACCACCTGGAAATAAATAATCTGAGATCTGGCTATAGCCCTAATTGGGGACGCAAATGGGCAGAAATTTCAGCCCGACTTAACAACCTCATCTTTGAACACCAACACAGAATCAAAGTATTGGACAAAGGTAAGTTCATAAAGGAAGGCGAAACCTGTTCAACATACTTTTTCTGCCAATTCCACTCCCGCAGAAACCAGCCCGCATGCACACAGGTCCACAAGACCAACGGCACCATGGCAACTGACCCTGAGGAGGTCAGGTGGAAGTACACTGCTATTACACCGAATTATATTGCGATATGCCAACAGATCCACAAAAAATTAAAGATTTTATTTAAACTGCCAAGATATAAAGTACACCACCAAGTTACAATACACTATTCCTTATCACATGGGAGGAGCTTTGGGAAACAATTCGCGGTGCACCGCGTAGGAAATACCCAGGGCCTAATGGGATACCCTATTAATTTTACAAAAATTGATCAACAAATCGCCCCCTCCTATTGGCGTCAATGAACCAGAGTTTGTTAGAAACACGCCTATTACCAGGAGGCCATGTATCCTACGTTATAACCTTGTATAAAAAGGGTGACAAGTTGGACCTGGCCAACTGGCGCCCAATTGCACTCTCCAACACTGACACAAAAATTCTAACAAAAATCCTAGCAGCTAGATTAGGCGCAATTGCATCTGACGTCCTATTACCCAACCAGTTTGGGTTTATACCAGGGCGTTCAATCTGGAACAACATACACCCTGTTGCAAACATTTGCCAATCTAAAGCAACTGGTGCCCTGGTCTTCTTGGATCAGGAAAAGGCGTATGACCGTGTTAGCTGGCCATACTTTAAAGAATGTCTACATGCCTTCAAACTCCCACCAAGATTTGTAAAATGGGCGATTTTCCTAACAGAATCTGCAACCATGGCTGTATGCGGCCCTGGATTCCTAACAAACAAGATTAAATCACACAGAGGGCTCAAACAATGGATCCCTCATCCAACTGCTATACAATTTCAGCTTTGACCTGCTCCTCCGAGTAACTGACTCACGTCTCATGGGGATAACCGCACAAGGACAACCAACAGTCAAGATACTGGCCTTTGAAGATGACTGCGTATCAGGTATAGCAAACAATGAAGATGCCCAAAAGCTGGAACACATCAGGAATACTCCAAGGTGAGCAATGCATCGCTCAACAAAAGGAAGACAGAAATCATCCTCTTAGGCAAATACACAAAATTGGGCCAAACATCAGAACCTCACATTATATTACCCCAATTATATTACCCTTTGCAACACCTCCCACCACCACTCCTGTCCGACACCTTGGAATCTGGCTAGAATCAGGGGGATATGCTAATGAGACAATGGAAAGTAACCTATTACAACGGGTATCCAAACGCGTCGCCTCCCTCAAGGGAAGAACCCCTGGATTAACAGGACGAGTTACAGTTGCTAACTCGCTCATCCTCCCAATACTGTGGTACCAGGCCCATGCGATAGCCTTCTCACCTACCTTTATAACCTCAATTCGCGCGCTTATCCAGGGCTGGCTGTGGCCTGGCTCTCACCCTCCTATACGGATGGAAACACTATCTGGCCCACGCTCAAGCGGAGGCATGGGACTAATAGATTTTTAGAGCCATGCCAATCACATCCTAGGTACCTGGATAAAGGAAATCCTTGCTCCAGACCTCCCGCAACAACATTGGTCCAGAGCAGCAAGGACTAACTTTGCACAGGCGCTCAAAGTAACAAACCCACATAGTCCACCCAGTCTACTTTCACACCTTACTAAACACCATACCCCAATGGGCCTGCATGGAACCCCCCTCACTTCAAACACATCCTCCAAACCATCCGCCACATGGGATGAACTGTTGAGAACACTGGCACTGTGCAGGGAAGGGGACGACCCAGCCCCCACTTTAAATTAAGAAATCCAGAAAACCACTCCCAGAGAGACATGCTTGCTATGACCCCAACCGTTTCTAGAATCGAATACCTAGATGCGTTGGACATCCCCTAAGACTTAACCACACAGAAGACAGTGTGAAGAATGATGCACCTCCCACTCCTACAACCAAGGGTAAGAGCCAACGCCTGGCGCTGTCTGAGAAGGACCTATAGGATGGCGGACCGCTTCAACTCCCTCCACAAAACATGTGCAGTATGTGGAGGGGAGGGATCCCTACATCACCGCCTAGAAACATGCCCCCCAACTAAAGCTATATGACAGGAAGTCGCACGCCTGCTCAAGAATCAAAACGAACAGGAATTCTCGATATCAAAAAGTATCTTCACACTCCAGATCGAGTCACCAATCCCATCTACCCTCCGCTCCCTAATAATACCCATTGCAATGTGTACAATACACACAATTGCATTAGATGCATTCAAGGGCACGGTCCCAACCATTCTTGGGATTATTAACAGATTCCATGTCCACTTACTAGAGCACTTCCAAGCCTGGCTCTATGGATATATGAGACCAAGACAAAAAGCGCTCATAGAATCATGGTTCCCACTCTGGTTCCTCCACACAGAACCTTTCCTTCACACCTGCTCCATATCAGGGGAAACCCCCTCGGAGTAGTGCACCAACCCCCCCCATACCTGGCAGTCCCGCTGGCAACAGGGGTAACTTGAGTACCCTGGGGTGCCCAATTTTTATATTTGTTGAATATTCTCTTAGTTTCACATATATTCGGTAATGTCTGTCCCCTGGTCGGCTTACCTCGGTTAAATTAAATAAAAAGAACAATTTGAACGCATATTAATACCTGAGACTCGTTGCATCACCTGGCCAACTACTGAAGCTGTGAGAGACCTTACTCATGGAATCCTTAATCCTGGTGACATTGCATCTCACGAACAAGCGTTGTTGGTAGAGGAACGCCACTTGTTTATCTATGAGACTAGTGTCCTCCCAGAGACCTATGGTCAGCTTTAAAATTTGACCACCTACGTACGCAACTTTTCTCACCCTGTCTTGGTCCATATGATGCATCTCTTAGATGGCCATCATGGAGAGCTTCATCGACACCTAGATACCCATGCAGCTCTGAATTTAGCCTATGATAAGTTGTATCAACTGACCTCCAAACATCTTGGAGCAGTTAGATCTGGTGCGGAAGCTAATCACAACTTCATTATACAGCTGCATGACCAGCTTACTACTATAGACACTGGGATTGTAAAGTATGTCGAGAGGCCATGAAGATATTCCAGGATGAACTGAACGCTTCCTCCGCAGCACCCACTCGTTGTTGGAGGAGTTTGCTAAAGAACTTGAAAGCAAAATGAGCAAACGCATAGTGACCTTTCAGCCCACAACTCCGTCCTTCAAGAGAAATATGACCAGCGTGTGGCTGTGGTGGAACGACAGTTAAATCAGGCCTTTTCACATGTTGATGAGCTTGAACGTCATCTGTTGCTTGAACCATCTAGCGCCACCACCACCCTCGCGGCCAATGTTGTTCAGCTAGAAAAGGAGCTAGCTCTCAAAGCTTCGTTTGAAAATACCAAATATTTGGCACATCGCCTGACTGCATGCAAAATCAAAGCAAATGGGATAAAAGCTTCGCTGGAAATCCCTGTGCTGTTGAAAGAAGTATATAGTCAACTAACGCAGGTCGAGTGGAAGTATGAACAGATTAAAGCTGGGGGTACAAGGCCCCAGCTCCCACTTTCATGACGATGAAGGGTGTAAACAAATGAGAGAAGTGCTAAAGAACCGCGTGAAAGCCATGAAAACTGCTCAATTAAACCTAATCTCAATGGTGTCTCAACTCCATTTTCAAGTCAATGCAATGGAGAGCCGAGTGGAAGATCTTGAAACTCATAAATCAGGGATCAAAGCTCAACTGAGACTATGTGAATCTGGGCCCCTAGAAGCCCTCTCTAAAATGGAAACCCGGCTTGAAGCCATGCATGACCAGTTTGATCGCCTTTCGCAGACCTTTGATCAGTTAAGCTACTGCTCTGAAACATTGGAAGCAGAAGCATCAGCTATTCATACCCTTACCAGGAATGGCTATAATTTATTCAAACCAACATTTAAAGACAAGTTTATCCCCGGTGAGGGTAGCATTGCTTCGTTTTTATATGTTTATGAAACAGCGATGGAAGGGGCAACTGATTGTCAGAAGGCTAAACATATCCTTTCCTGTTTGGGCCGCATGGCACAGGAGGTGATGGTCCCACATATGGATGCTCTTAGCACCTGGTCTGAAGTTAAAGAAGCTCTCATAAACACGTTTGGTTCAAAACAGGCTTTAAGTATGAAAAAGTAAGCTTTTATGCGTATGAGTATCTGAAAAGGAGAGTCAGTGGTCGCCTTCGCAGAACAATTTTGTATGGAAGCACAGACATTGTTAACTTCAAAGATGTTGACTTTGGATGATGCTGTAGCCGCCATATTAGCTGGAGTGGCTACTTGCCCATCGCTAGTGATGCACATCACCTCAGTTAAACGCTAATTTCATACCATTCAAGACAACAAGGAGGCGTTAATAGATGTCACTGATTTCCATAAGCCTGAAGTTTCACGTGGAGCAGTATCTCGTCCTCGCGTTTTAACCATTGAGGATTCAAAGCCTAAGCCTCGGGCCTTAGTTATTAAAGACAAGAAAGAGCCCCTTCAAATAATGGGCCCTGAAGAGCAAAACCCCAAAGCAAAACGTCCTGAACTCCCTCAGTGCGAATACTGCAACAAGTTTGGACACAAGGAGGCTGTGTGCTGGAAAAGAAAGCTGACGCCGAGGAACAGGAGCAGGGAAAAGAAATGTCAGAATAGGGAAAGGCACACCTATTGCTGACAAATCTCATGTACCTGACTCATTTAAATAACTTATGCCATTACCTTGCGTTACTAATACCCCAGGGGATGATTCTGAGGGGGTACGGATGAGGTCAGCTATTATGTTGTAGGAGACCTGCTGAAGTGTAAGTCCCCGATTGCTTGAATTCTGGAGGAGTAGATAAAGCCACCATAACTGAAGAAACAGGGCTTTTCCAAGTTCTAGGGGAGCCAGTCATTATTGATACTGCCAGTGACACAGATGAGGTGTTGTCTCACCTTATTCGCCCTATCCAGAAAGACCATACCATGCAGTCCATCCAGGAAAATTACCCGAGACCACGTGCAAATTAACCTCCAATTTCCATTCTAAGGAGGTCTTAGCGCTATTGCCCACTTTTGGGGGGATACTTACAAAGGTTGAAGTGGTTATCCAAAAAGTTTGGGTGATGGCTATCTTAGATACAGGCTCCCTGGTAAATGTAATCTCCTCCAAGTTGATGAAAAAGATCAAACTTGCACCTGACTTGGAGTACAGCCAAGACTTTGGGACCTCTGGTCCTAACAACACCCGTGCACTGGGTGCTTAATCATCCCTTCCCATTCATATTGGGAAGCTTATTCTATTGGACCCTGCAGTGGCTTTGGACAATAACGCTTATGATATTCTTATAGGTACTCAGTTTATGATTGAATATGACGGCATTATCAATATGAAGCAAGGGTTCTTGTCATTGCTCAATTATGAGGTCCCCTTAGTTCTAGCCAATACAGAACCCAACAAGAAGGAATACTCTTGCATGTATACCAACCTCGTAAAAATAGTGACTCAAGAAGGGCAGGCTGCCAATGAGCTCCTCATCCCCCTTCCTACATTTAAAGTGGCTGATAAGGTGTTATACTACCATAACCGCATCACCCCAAGAAGCGGTAAGTTTGGTTCAATTTGGGAGGGATCTTTCTCCATCAGCTACAAAAGAGGCAACGAATACTCCATTAAATCATTAGCCACAGGAGTCTCTATAAACTGGGTACATAGCCATTTCCTACGATCCTAAACTCTCCCACCAATCTTGAGGGGGGCAAAGTCAGACATTCTCCTTCTCAACTTAAGAAAAAGAATGTTGGAGGTATTAGTGCTCCTGAATCTGCTACCATGAAAGGCCCATCTCCTTCCTGATCATTAAATAATATTGTGGTTATCAATGATATGAGAACCAACAGCGAAAAGACCTTGGCAGATTATTAGTGGAATCCTAACTATCAGAAAAATATGGTTTATAACAAAAAATGGCTTAAAAGGTAATAACTAATAATAGGATTACTCCAACTTCTCAGCAGAATTTAGGGGTATTTGTTACCACATGGGTTTAATCACCTCTGAGGTGAGAAGATATTACTCAACAATAATAGGGTGCAAATTAACCAATAATTACCACACGAGTATGACCACCATTGAGGTGAGAAGATTTTACTCAATGATGATAGGGTGCAAATTAACCAATCATTACCACATGAGTCTGACCACTGCCGGGGTGAGAAGATTTCACTCAACAATGATAGGGTGCAAATTAACCAATCATTACCACGCGAGTATGACCACCATCAAGGTGAGAAAATTTTACTTGCTGGTGATTGGATACAATTCATCAAATCATTACCACATGGGTCAGTTTTGCTTCAAATTATTTATCTTTGATCTGATAGGCCAGAAGCCTATATTTCCTAATTTAGATGACTCAGCTTTATATATTTTTGCCTCAAATACCCATGGTCTCAAAATTTGAACTAGTTTAAATAGGAAATACTAGTATCAAAAAAGGACCTTCTTTGGGTTTGCCCTGCTTAAACAATAAAAAAACTTAAAAACTTTAACAAAGCGCTATTTATACTTTTATTAAAAAAGTAAGATTCTCACTTTAAACAAAATATTTGTGGCATCCTTCCTCAGATCCCACAGGGGCAGAATATATCCCAAATCAAAATCATAATTATGCACTCACAGCAAAGATGCAATGGATAGTAGTGAGGGCGAGATAGTAAGGCTGAGAGGCCCTGCTAACTGCTCCTGAGGCAGATTGGGCGTCTCAGTAGAGATAGGGATGCTGAACATAGCGGGACTCAAGGCCTTAACGTCCTGGGCCAAGAAGTTGAGTCTCCTGTGAAACCCACCTGTGGATATCCTGGCGGTGCTGAAACTCACTGTCCACAGGGAAAGGAGGAGGCATGGGAAAACATCTTTACCCAACAATATCATTTTGGTCACAACACTGTGGGCTGATAGTATGTGCAAACCAAAATTTTAAAACTATAAATAAAATTTTTTTTATTTGGACGGCTGTATACTAGCTGTTACCTTCTCATGGCACAAAGAGGTGCACACAATAGCCAACGTGTATGCACCAAACTGTGCAATGGACCATCAGGAGTTTTTACCAGCTCTAACCCAACTACATCTTCCAGCAAACACCTTTGTCATGGGAGACATGAACTGGTGGATTAACCTAGAAACTGGCCAAGGGCCACGCACAATGGAGAAACCATAAGGGCAAGTTAGTCTTCGTGTGTTAAAGGCCATCCTGGGACTATATTATCCATTACCTAAACGGTCACCCCTTCTACAGAACATGACATGCTCACATGTTCACAAGAGTGTACTAATATCTAGGTCATGGATAGACCTAATACTTTCACCGTTAATTCTCTGATACCAAATTCTTAAATTCAAGGCTAGAAAAATTGAATTCTATGACCACCAGCAAGTTTTGATGCCCTTTACACCAGTGAAAACAAGTATCTAAGCACCCAGGTGGTGCAAAATATGCCCAGAAAATTTAGCTGACTCATAATTTCAATCCTGGGTGGAGAAAATATTTTCACCATGGGATTTTCAAACACCTTTCTGTTCAGATCCATTAATCACCTGGGAAAATTTCAAAAAATTAACAACACAACAGATTAAACACACAGCATAAAGATAATACAGGGCAGCTACAGCCATCATCAAACACAACTTGGCAGAAATTAATTACTTAAAAAATGTCCCATGCACAGGATACAGTCCTGGATGGTGGATTCAAATGGGCAGAGGTTTCTGCATGGTTAAACTCCTTGATATGCAAACACCAACACTGAGTTAGAGTTCAATATAGCAAAAACCCTAAAAGACAGAGAAACTTGTTTGAGCTATTTTTCTGGTGATGCATGCTTATAAATATGATAACCTGCACAAAGGTCTAATGACCGGATAAATTTATGGCAGAAACATCTGAAGAAGTCATGACTTAAGTATACAAGTTTATACAAAATTATATAAATTTGAACTGGTCAAATCAGCAAAAATCGAAAATTACTCACAAATGCACATTTTGCCACCATGGCTCAAAACAACTTTTAAATTAACTATATAACACATGAAGAATTATGGGAAGCAGTGCGCAGTGCACCACAAGGGAAATGCCTTGGACCTGATGGGCTTCTCTAGGAATTTTATAAATTAATTTAATAACATTTCTAACATTCTTTTAGCCTCTATGAATAAGTGCATTAGGAAAACATGGCTTCTACCTGTAACAAAGTAGCATACACAGTCACTTTATTCAAAAAAGGAAAAATCTATCCAATTGGTGCCCAAATTCCCTAACTAATACTGACACAAAGGTATTCACAAAAATTATGGCCAAATGATTAGGGGAAGTTACAATTGATGTGATATCCCAATCACAATATGAATTTTCCTCAAGAAGATCCATATGGGACAATATTCACACAGTTGCAAATGTCTGCCAATTCAAAGCATCTTTAGTGCTTTTATTTTTAGATCAATAGAAGGCATACGACATGATGAACTGGACCTATCTCAGAGCCTGCCTCCAAAAATTCAAACTTCCAAATAAGTTTATAAATTGGGTGATGTTGTTCATAGAGTCAGCCACCATGGCTGTGCGCGGAGCAAGTTATTTAGCTAACCAAGCTTTTCCAAAGAGAGGACTCAAACAAATAGACCCTCAAAGCCCTCTACTATACAATTTTTGTCTTGATCCCCTAATCTGTAATACAAATGCCCTTATCAATAGGAATCAATTTATATGGCCAACCAACAGTCAAAATGATAAATTTTGCTAATGGCTGCTTGGTGGGTATATCCAACAACCAGAATGCCCACAGAATTGAGAAGATAATACAATAATACTCATCCATAAGCAACTCATCGCTTAACACTGAAAAACGGGAAAGATACTCTTGGGGAAATATCAGACCCATTGGACGCCATCTATCCTGGGTCAACAAACCAATACAACATCAAGAATCCTTACCAGACATAGAAGGCGAAAATTAGAAACGACCTCACTTAAACTCCCATTCACCACCAAGCCAACAGCTGTTCCTGTTCGTCACTTGGGGGTATGGCTGGAAGCAGGAGGATACGCCAAAACCATGATGGAAAATTAGCTTCTAGATAAATTAACAAAACGCATTGCTTCCTTCCATGAACATCAAACAGGTCTAACAGGAAGGGTCACAGTTGCCAACTCTATTATTCTATCAATCATATGGTTTACGGCCCATGCAATTGCTTTCTCACCATCCTTCTTCAATACAATTCACGCCCTATTACAAGGATGGCTCTGGTCCAACCACAACCCCCCTGTACGCCTCAAAACCCTATTTGGCTCTAGAAGTAATGGAGGTATGGGGCTTACTAATTATGTAGAGCAAGCGGCTCATATACTAGGATTCTGGATAGCTCAGGTGACTAGTCTAGACCTGACAGTTATACATTGGGCTAGAGCAGCAAGATCTAATTTTACATAAGCACTCTGGTTAAGAAACCCAGATCATCCTAACACATTGATTAAGTATCTGGAGTCTCATCCTACAGCCGCAGGACCACATGGCACTCCTCTATACTTTAAACGAATACTCTATCCATGAGAAGATCAAAGTAGAAGATCCACATATGTGGTCAGATTAGTCACTGAGGATGATCAAGGCTAACTCACAGACATGAAGTTGATGGCCAAATAGTCACAGATAACAAAAAAATAATATCAAAGTACCATTGCCAGGATTGATACCTGGATCATATGAATATACCATACAGCCTAGAGACCCAAAGAATTAACTGAGATACACACATCACTCACTACTACAACCCAGGATACGGGCACATGTATGGTGATGCATGAGGAGAGTATATTGCACAGCAGAACAATCAAACGCTACCCACTCTTCATCAAAATATGTGTCCAATTTGAAAGCTTAGTACACCATCTAAAACAATGTCCAACTTTGGTAGCTATCTGGAAAGAGACCATGCGCCTATTCCATCAAAACAATGGAAAATCATTTAATTTGGCTAATACATGTTTGCTTTAACATGGAGTCACCTATCCATCCATCACTACGGGCGTTTATAGTAGCAATAGCACTAGGGACAATCCATATTATAATACTGGAGTCATTTTTGGGAGCAACTCCTACCCTCCAAGAAGCCATTAATCTTTTTCACTACCATATATTGGAACATAAGCAATAATGGTTGTTTGGAAACATGAGCCCATGCAACAGAAGGACAATCAATTCATGGCTCCCCATATGGTTCCTAACTATTGACTAATTCCTTCACTCATGCTGCATCCAAGGATAAGTCAGTATAAAACCCCCTATTGTCCTAAACTTGGTGGTCCTGGAAACAACAAAAGGGATCTTGAACCCTCTGGGGTGTCCTTATTTATTCACCGTTAATTTTTATTTTATCTTCTTTATCAGATGTGCACATCCCCTGGTCAAACTTCCTTGAATAAATATGTAAAATAACATTATAATACTAAACTTAAGACCTAATTGCTTTGATTTAACACTATTGCAATAATTTATATATTAGAAAAACTTAGTATATTTTCTACAAAAGTCCTTTACTAAAGTATTTCAAGGTTCTGTTATAAAACTTAAACTTAATATATCTATGAATTATAAATAGAATATAAAAGTTCTTCTTTCTACTTGACATCACTTTTGAGAAATTTTTGAAAAAAATGTATATTTTCCACCGCTGCCTCACTGCATCCGTTTTCCTATTTATGTCATCAGATTCACCACCTGCTGCCCCAGTGTGGGGAGGTGGTGCTCCACCCACTAGCATTTACTGCCTGGCAGGCAAACATGTGCAGACGGGTTTGTCCAGTCCACCAAATACAATTGGCCAATTTGTCCCTCTAAGGGACTTAGAACTACATCTCATTTGAGTCCATCCAACCTGCCCCACTCCCTAGCCCTACCTCAATACATTATCTTCTTTTGCCTCTGCATTGAGTATGGAACTCTCCCTGTATGCTGACATAGCAATTATTGTGCTGGCAATGGCCATCTTTGCACAAGCAGGAATTATTGACTTCCGCCCTTACAAGGGCTATTTTTTATTGGCTTCCCCACTTAATAGGACGCAGCCGCTGCAGCAGCAACGCCCTTAATATATAAAAACACACCCATTATCACCACCCAAACATGTCTCCCTGATGATATCACACTTGTGGTGACCTTTGCAAACCTTCCCTCATACCTTCCCCCTCAAACACTCTATGAGGAGTTGATGTCAGGGCTGTCCACTTATGGCATAGACCCCATCCTCCATTCATTGTCTCAAGTGGTGCTGAGCGCCTAGCAGCACCTCAGGCAATGGCCACCATTACCCCCACCAGCTGAACATGGCCCAGCACATCCCACCGCGTGCCTAAATCCCAACCACACCTGACCATTTCCTTTAGGCCTGCATTAACAGCAGTTGCACAATTTTCCCCCTCTTTCATGAGTTGGACCATACAAAAAAGTATGTCGTTATGATTCAAACCCTGGAACACTGCCAACTCCACCAATGAGGCCACACCAACTGCGTATGAATGGGGATTTGGCCGCCCCCACCCCCATAGGCTGTGTTCTTGATGAATCAGCAAAATCTAGCAACCTAAACACAAGCCAGCCATTTTACTTCTAAGCCAACCAATCAGGAGCAGGCTGGACCCATATTAAAACCAAAAACTCTTATGCTGAAAAACTTAATCAACCACAACCATTATCTCTAAATCAATCCAAGTTAATCAAAATCCCTGGAACATATTGGATGAAGTTACCAAATCTGAAGAAATTGTCTCACCACTGGCTAAACCATTCGATTTAGAACCTTATCTGAATTCAGACTTTGACGCCCTACTCTCACCCAAACAATATGTCCCCATTTAATGCTACCCCTTACCAAAATGACCACAAGCTTACTGGGGCAGCATAAGCCTCACCCAAAAGCTGCCATCTCCATGAAGCTGTGGTAAACTCTGTCGCTGAATTTAAAGAAGTGCTTCATATCACTGTGTTCCTCCCCCAATTTCCCTGCTATTGCAAAAGATGAAAATCAAACGCCACACTGAAGCTGCGATCACCGCTGTCAAACAGGTCACTGAACTGGCAGATTTTTCCCCATCCACGAGAGTCACCAGAGCCAACATTGCAAAATTTTCCCAGCTCCCTGACGCCCACATCCAAGCTGAACACCATGTTGCTAAACTCATGGATGCTATGCTCCAGGCTCAAATTCTTAGTTTCAATGAATATCCACTTCACCTCAACCCTCATCCTATGGACGCCCCAACCCCCTTGCTTAAAACATTGATCCGCCTCTTCAATGCTGAACCTTATTTTCTGCCTGATCCCCCCTCCCCCTCTACCATGGAGGGATAAGTGGCTAGCTGCTGTGCCACCTGGTTGGTTATTTTCTCGTTTTGTGAGTCTTGCTTCTTAATTAGGGTGGTTGGCTCATATTTTCAGTTTAGTTAACTTTTAAAGTTTTTTTAGTAAAGTTTGTCACCTGGTTGCCATATCTCAAATAAATTTAAATTTATTTAGAATATAATAATAATTGAAGATTTAAATTTTTTCCGCTCAATACTATTTTTGAGTATTTGGGTTGGGACCATCTAGTACTAAAAAAATACTATTTTTGAGTAAATTTAAAAATTAAAGCAGAAATGAACAACTTCAAAACAGACACACACAGCTAAACCCCAATGTCTTTGGCCCTACCACCCGCTTCTCCAAGATGGAGAAGTGGCAAACCCCCTACTTTCTTTCGCCCAGTGGGAAAACAATTTTAAACTAGTTTGACCAGCCCCCCAATGCCTCAGGTTTATATATTTCCTGAGGATCTTGACCTCCACATTGCACATTCACAAGCGGTACCTCATAGCCCCATTGTGATCCCCCAAAGCAAGATGCAATTTGGCCTCCAAGTTGAATATGGCAACTTATTTCCCTACAACAAAAAAATATAGAATTACTCCAAGCGCTTATGCAGCCTTCAGACTTTATTAACTTCCGCCCCTGCAAGGGGTGCTTTGACCTCAGCTTTACATGTGGAGCCAATGTTGCAATTGCGGCTAACATTTCCCTGGTGTTCTAGGGAACCCCGTCCACCATTCATACATGGTTGCCTGATGACACCGCTCTTGTGGTTCAATTTGCAGGCTTTCCACCCACCTTCCCCATGATGCTTTATATAATGAACTAATAGCTGAGTTGTCAGTATATGGCGATGATCTCATTCTACAATTTGTGGTTCCCAATGGAGTCAACTGACTTTTGTGCCCTAATGCCTTTACAACTATACGCCCAATATCAACCAAAATTTCCATTTTGATTCCCCTCGCACCATTGTCCCCTCTGCCCCTGATCACCCTTTCAGGGACAGAGTAGACAAAGTGCGTATGATATGCACCATTTATTTTGACCTGGATTACTTGAAGTGGCGCTACCCCACCATAGCCCAAGCTGGAGCCCAAACACTCGTCTCCCCCCACTATGCTCTCATTGCTGACATAAAAACTTTTTTGAATGGGGCACAATCCTCCCTCACCCTCCACCAAAAATGATAGATTCAACTGCCACGGATTCAGATAATAAGGAACCTACATGTCAACCCCCCACTCTCACTCCAACTAATCAGGAGCCAGCATGGACCCCAGTTAATAAAAATACCACCCAGCCACCCAACCTATCCCACCCATATGCCGATCAACCTATCATTTTCAACCAAAATCCCTGGGATTATTTGGAGGAAGTTGATGATTTGGGAAATCCCATCCCCAGCTTGGTTGAGGCCCAGGCTTAAAATGTACCTAAACGCAGTATATGCAGCTCAATGACCAACTTGGAACTATTCTCTACGCTCCAATGCTGATGAAAACAAAGTGACCACCAACTCACCAAAGAGACTGTTGCCTCCCATGATTGTCAACCCTTTCAAAAGGCTTAGCAAAATCAGCCATAGTCTTAGCTAAGGGGATACCCACCTCTGTCTTTCCCCATGCAACAAGTTCATAAAAAAGAATCCATCTGGTTCCATCAAGTTGCCAACAAAGCAATACAAAAAGTTGTGATGGTCGCAGAATTTGGCCTCAAGACCTGCATTACCAGTAACAACATCACCACCTTCACCACCCTTCCTAAAGTTTGCCTCAAGGCTGAGAAAGCCTTATTTAAATATATCACCACCCTCTTCATAGCAAAATTTGAGCTGCAAGCCCCACAATTGCTTCCTTGACCTCATTTTGTGGACACACCCACGCCTGTGCTCATAGAGCTCTGATGTACACTAACCAATACAGAGGAGAAAAATGAGCCTCCTGATCCACACTCACCCCCACCATGGAATCATATTGGTTTACTGTATCTAACCTGGTTGGATCATTTTAGTTTTTTTACCATATATTATTCATTTTTTGAGTGATGCTCTTGTCTCTTCCTATTTTTTTCAGGAAGGTTGACCAGGGGACAAGCACTTCCAATATAGTGAGGGAACTAATGAATTTTAAAAATTAAAGACACCCCAGAGGGTTCAAGGTCCCTTTTGTTGTCTCCAGGATCACCTAGTTTAGGACTGTAGGTAAGGGGGTTATGATAGATTATTTTTGGATGCAGCATGTGTGAAGGAAAGGATCAAACTTTAGGAACCATATGGGGAACCATGTGTTGATTTTCCTTCTGTTATGGAGGGTCATGTGTCCAAACAGCCATACTTGGAAATGTTCCAATATATGGCTGTGGAAGCGATGGATGGCTTCTTGGATTGTAGGCGCTGCTCCTGTGAACTATTCCAGTACCATTGTATGTATCGTCCATTGTGCTATTGCTACTATTAACGCCTTGAGAGATGGGTGGATAGGAGAGTCCATTTTTATAGCAAGTATGTTCCTTGCTAGGCTGAATTGTTGTCCGTTTTCTTGGCGGAATAGGCGCATGACCTCTTTCCATACAGCCACTGATGTTGGGCATTGTTCTAAACGGTGGGCTATGATTCCATGCTGACCACATATTGTACATGAGGTGTGAGTGGCATTTGACCGTTCATCTGTGCGGTATACTCTCCTCATACACCTCAATACATATTCTCTTATCCTGGGTTAGAGTAGAGGGTGATGTGTGTATCTCCATACTCTTCTTTGAGTCTCAGGTTGTAGGGTATGTCCATATGGTCCAGGTAGTCTATTCTGGCTAATGTATTAGGATTTCTGCATATTATATTGTCTGTGACTATTTGGTCATTGATTTTCTGTCTTTGAGTTAGCCTTGGGCGTCCTCAGTGATTGGTTTGACCGCTTATGTGGATCTGCCACGTCGCTCTTCTCATGGCTAGGAGTATTCATTTGAAATGTGCAGGAGTGCCATGTGGTCCTGCAGCTGTAGGATGAAACGCCAGATACTTAATCAATGTGTTAGGATGATCTGGGTTTCTTAACCAGAGTTCTTATGTAAAATTAGATCTTGCTGCTCTAGCCCAATGTATATCTGTCAGGTCTAGACTAGTCACCTGAGCTATCCAGAATCCTAGTATATGAGCCTCTTGCTCTACATAATTAGTAAGCCCCATACCTCCATTCCTTCTAGAGCCAAATAGGGTTTTGAGGCGTACAGGGGGGTTGTGGTTGGACCAGAGCCATCCTTGTAATAGGGCGTGAATTGTATTGAAGAAGGATGGTGAGAAAGTAATTGCATGGTCCGTAAACCATATGATTAATAGAATCATAGAGTTGGCTACCATGGCCCTTCCTGATAAACCTGTCTGATGTCCATGGAAGGAGGCAATTCGTTTTGTTATTTTATCTAGAAGTTTATTTTCCATCATGGAATTGGCGTATCCTCCTGCTTCCAGCCATACCCCCAAGTGACGAACAGGAACAGCTGTTGGCTTGGTGGTGAATGGGAGTTTAAGTGAGGTCGTTGCTAATTTTCGCCTCCTATGCCTGGTAAGGAGTCTTGATGTTGTATTATTTTGTTGGCCCTGGGTAGATGGCATCCACTGGGTCTGATATTTGCCCAGGAGTATGATTTCCGTTTTCTCAGTGTTGAGTGATGCGTTACTTATGACTAAATAATCTTGTATTATCTTCTCAATTCTGCAAGCGTCCTGATCTTCAGATACTCTTACCACACAATCATCAGCGAAGGTCATCATTTTGACTGGTGGTTGGCCCTTGACGTTGTTCCCTTGAGAAGTGTGTTTGTATTCCAGATTAAGGGGTCTAAACTAAAGTTTTAGAGTAGAGGGCTTAAGGGGTCTCCTTGTTTGAGTCCTCTCTGTGGGATGACTGGGTTGGTCAAGAAGCCTGCTCCCCACACAGCCATGGTAGCGGACTCTGTAAACAACATCACCCAGCTTATGAATCTATTTATGAACTTGAATTTTTGAAGGCAGGCCCTAAGATAGGTCCTATTCACCCTGTCATATGCCTTTTGATGTTTTAAAAATACAAGCGCTCCAGAGGTGTTGGACTGGCAGACATTTGCAACTATGCGGATGTTGTCCCATATGGATCTTCTTGTAACAAATCCATATTGTGATGGGGATCGCATCAGTTGCAATTTCTCCTAGTCGCTTGTCCATAATTTTTGTGTAAATTTTTGTATCTGTGTTGGTTAGGAAAATTGGGCGCCAGTTAGAGATGTCTAATCTGTCTCCTTTTTTAAAAAATGTTACCATATAGGTCTCTTTGCCTCCAGGTAGGAGGCATGTTTCCATAATACACTTATTCATTGAAGCTAGAAGAATGTCAGTAA
This sequence comes from Massospora cicadina, assembly GCA_022478985.1. Classification (NCBI taxonomy): domain Eukaryota; kingdom Fungi; phylum Entomophthoromycota; class Entomophthoromycetes; order Entomophthorales; family Entomophthoraceae; genus Massospora; species Massospora cicadina. Next base: position 35,542 of record JAKSZP010009758.1, read on the forward strand.
TGTTAGTAATATATGTAAAATTCATAAAAGACCCATCAGGTCCAGGGCATTTCCCTCTTGGTGCACCGCGTACTACTTCCTCATAATTCTTCGCACAATATTAAGTTGATTAAATTGTTATTTTGGACTGTGGTGTCGATATGTGCACTTCTAAGAAATTTTCCAGTTTTTTCTGGTTTGACCAGCCTAGATTTATACAATTTCATATAAAACCTGTGCACTTCAGTTGCGACTTCTTTGGGTGTTTCCACTACGGATTTGTCCAGTTGATGGTCCTGTGTGTAAGCTATTGTATTTTCCAGGTGTGGAATTGGTGGAAAAAGTAGCTCAAGCAAGTTTCTCCATCTCTGATGTTTTTCCTTTATATTGAACTCCAACTCAGTGTTGGTGTTCACGGATCAGGGCGTTTATTTAAGCAGAAACCTCTGCCCATTTGCGACCCCATCCAGGGCTGTATCTTATGCGTGGTATGTTGTTTTCTAAATGGTAAATTTCTGCCAAGGTGTACTAGATAATGGCTGAAGCTGCCCTGTGTCTTCTAGATGATGTATGTCTAATTTGTTGTGTTGTTGATTTTTTGAAGTTTTCCCAAGTGGTTAGTGGGTCCAAGAAAAAAGGTGTTTGAAAATCCCATGCTGATGATATTTCTTCCATCCAGGATTTAAATTCTGTTTTAGTTAAACTTTCTGGTCATATTCTTCATCATCTGGGTGCTTGGTTCCGCTAGTTTGTAAGACACCAAATCAAGCTGATGGTCAGAAAATTCGATTTTTGTAGTTTTAAATTTTCGAATTTGGTGCCAGAAAATTATTGGTGTGTGTATTAGGTCTATCCTTGACATAGAGACAAGTGTACTGTTGTGTACATGTGAGCGTGTCATGTTTTGTAGCAGGGGTAGCCTTTTTGGTAGCGGATCATATAGTCACAGGGTTGCCTTTAGTACATGGAGTTCCACTTGCCCTTGTGGTATCTCCGTTGTGTATGGCCATCAGTCTGTATCTGGGTTAATCCAGCAGTTCATGTCTCCCATGATGAAAGTACTTGCTGGTAGAATTAGTTGTGTTAGGGTCATTAGAAATTCTCTTTGGTCATGTGCACCATTTGGGGCATACACACTGGCTATTGTGTGCACTTTGGTGTGCCATGAGAAGGTTACAGCAAGTATGCAGCTAGCCAGCAATGTCTTTTTATTGATAAATTTAAAGTTTTGGTTCACGCATACTATCACTCCACAGTGTTGCGACCAAAATGATATTGTATGGAGGAGCATTTCCCCATGCCTCCTCCTCTCCCTGTGGACAGTGGGTTTCATGCACCGCCAGGATATCCACAGGTGGGTTTTGTAGGAGACTCAACTTCTTGGCCCAGGATGTTAAGGCTTTGAGTCCCGCTATGTATAGCATCCCTATCTCTACTGAGACACCTGATGCGCCTCAGGAGCGGTTAGCAGGGGCCCCCGGCCCTACTCTCTTGCTCACATTAATCTCCAATGCACCTCTGCTGTGGAGAGCATAGCCATGAGTAGGAGTTGGGGTGTATTTTGCCCCTTTTGTCACCGCCGTTTTTGCTCCTCTTGGTTTTGATTGGTTTCAAAACTTATCATTGTGGTGCACTTGTGTGCTTTTATTGGCCACACTATTTTCTTGTGCATTCCATTGTTGATTTTCCTTCCCAATTGGGTTAAATTCTGAAATTTTGGGGGGTGCACTAAACCCCAGTTTTGCTGAATTCATTTCCAAATTGGGTTCCACCAAATTTAATCTGGTCAGATTGGGTGTTTGGTTTTCCTCAGGATTTGATTGGTTCATTGACTCAAATTCCTCCATGTCTTCCTGGATCTGTTCCAGTGAAATGGATGATTATGCCAAGGCCTTTGTTTTGGCCGCGGCCAGTTTGCAAGCTTGTTTGGCCATTTTTCATTCTTTCAGGGAATTTGGGTCAATGGTTTTATATTGCCCATGTTCTCCCCAGTTGAAAGCTTGTGTTGTATCCATAATTTTGGCGTACTCTGAGTCATCTTAGCCCATTTCCTTCACATAGAATTCCATTTATCTCAGGCCTTCTTTTATGGGTCAAGCGTGAATCTTGTGCCTAAAGGCCTGGCAGTGTTTGCATATGGGGGTGCGCTTTCCACTGTTGCGTGGAACAGCTGGGATTTTTTCCCATCAATGGTGAAGGATGCTATATGAGGTATTTTTTAGTATTATCTACTACATCCTGGTTCATGGAAATAATTGCTATTGCCTTTCCAGTGCTAAGGGTCAGCATCAACTGAAATCTCTGCATCTCAAATTGCTTGATTTCTCTGTAGGTTTCCAAGCCTTCTCAGAGATGTCTTTTGACTACTGTGCGCGCCAGTGTGGTCGGAAGATAATCAAAAATTATAAAAATGTCTTTGGATTCTGTCCAATGGGTGCATTTGGTTGATACTAAATGCTGTCCATCAGAAAGGTATAGTACTACTCTGACCTTTGCTGGTACGTTCGCTTCTTCCACAGTTTCAAACCCAAGATCCACCCAACTATGGCGGATAGTATGGTTGTAAAGTACACTGCATGCGGGAATAATTTATGTTGGGCTTCGCCAAATTTTTTCCACATTGTAAGTGTTTCTAGGCCCAGGAAAACTCATATCCTGTGTTCCACCAACAACAGTGGTTGCAATTTGGGATACTTCCATACAACTGCAGTATTTTACAAAAAAATTAATGAAACCCGTGGGGGCGCCACCTTGGGTTTTTTATTTTTTTGAGATTTTCGTTTAACTTGTGTGCTTAGTACCTTTGGGTGGTGCAGGTCCAGGTCTGCTTCCCTTTACCACGTTCGCCCAGCTCTTTGCTTTATTACTCATACTCATCTAACCTGGTATTAATTATCAAATTGTGCTGTTTGAATCAAATCATATTACTAAAAGTGATAGTAATCAGAAAGAAAAGTTACTCTTGTCTCTTTCTGTTTGTTGTATTTTAGTTTAGTATAAGTTTTGCTCCTTAAAGCTCCTTATTTTCCGTCCCCTGGTTGGCTTGCCTCAGTTTACATAAATAAAAAATAAAAAAATAAAAAACTGAAGATTTAAATTTACAAGGTACTTATTATAATTCCTTTTTCAAGTAAAAAGATACTGCAACTGTAAATGTAAATATAATGGTTAATTGTATGTTATTGTAGTATAATTCTGGAGAAAGTAACTCTTGCACATTCTGTATCAATTTTGGTAGGAATTGGTGCTTTCTGGTTCAGATACCCAGAACTCATACAATAAAAGTGCTAGTTGTGGTAAGATAAATACATCGCAAATAGCATATGTGGGGCCACATATCATCGCTACTAGATTGGCTAAGTAGAGCTTGTGACTAGGGTTTTCAGGTTAAAGCTATCTGAAAGAAGTTTAGTCAAATAACCTGGATGTCAACGCCCAGAGAATGGCCCAAAACGTCTATGGATCAAATGACCTAATTTCTTATAGTTTAGGAGCTAGAAGGTTAAGTAAGTATTAAATTGTTTGATAAGCATATTATAGTCCTACACAACAAGCCAAGATTCTGTATTGGAGCAACTGGAGTACTTGTGGGGCAACCCCATGTATGGAGGAGGCAGAGAGGGCGACAACCTCTCAGATGTTTGCTGTAGTTTATTACTATGGATGTGGATTATGAAAATTGAAAAGCGTAAGATGGTTGGATTGCGCCAAGTTTATGGAAGATTGACTGGGTATTTTGGTATAGATGGCATTTGTGGAATGCGTGGCATATTGTCAGATGAGCTTAAGGATGCCAATGCTTGGATTTTATAATAGCGTGGAGAATTAATGGAACAACAAATTATTATAACTCCTCAAAAAAATTTTAAATTAGATTGTGGATTATAGCTTGCATTGTCAGATATCATTATCTACTAAGAAGACAAAGTTTGGGTGAAGACTCCACAATATTTAACTATGAACAGAGTTGTTCTATTTAAAGTAAGGGTGGTTTATAATGTTAAACTGGCAAGCTACCAAAAGTGGACAGTTGCCTATATAAAGGGGGCAGGAAAATGTAGCTCAAAAATTTAGGGTCAATAAAGACTCTTATAGTCACCCTAATTAGCAGGCTGGGCTTTGCGCAATAGGTTATGGGTGTAATTCTGAGGACCAGCCACTTTGTATAGACTGGGTACCATTCCTTTAGGCGCAAGAGGGGCCAAAGGCCCAGATGAAACCCTGTCACGCTATGTGACTTGGCTCATGTGGTGGATGAGCGATGGGTTATTGCCCTGGACCCTAAAGATCCCTCTCCCACCTTTTCTCCCTCCTCCATCCTGATGGAGATGATAGAGAATTCTGCAGAGTGGTTGGTCAGTACAAGGACTACTGGTGGAACCCTGGGACTCACCCCACCCCTGATCATATATTTTAAAAATTCCTTGAAAAAGGGCAAAATGGTTCAAGGCCCAACTAACTAATACCTGGTCTTGAAAGCCAGATTGGGTTACCCATTACAAAATAACAGATTGTGCCACAATACTCTCAGCTATACAATTGACATATGAACTGAACGACTGCCTCAACTCACTGAAATGGATTATGTCAGAATGTGGCACACAAATGGCCTGACTCAAATGAATGGGTGCCAGGTCATAACCATCGACTTAATGGACTAAACCCTTGGAGGAGACCATAGGTTAAGGTAAAGCCTGACAAGAATAGGATCTCTGAAATTGAAAATATTGTCCATCAGATCAAAAAAATATGCGTTAAAGTTAGTTCAATAAATTAATACAAAACATAATTGCATTTGATTTGGATCAATTAATTGCGTAGAATACCATAAATTTATTGCAGGGAAGGCCAACCAGGAGATGGACACTTCCAATAAGACACAAAGAAAATGAAACGTAGGAACAGGCGGCACCCCAGAGAAGCTAATGCTGTCTCCTGTTACCAGCGGGAACGCCACTACTGGGAGGAGGGGGAACGTGTAAAGGGTCTGGAACCACAATTGAGCACATGTGGAGGAAGGGGTCAGAGTTGATGAACCAAATGGGAACCAGGAGGAGACCAACTGACGGCGACGTGGTGGGAGGTATCCAAACATCCACACTTGAAAGTGGTCCACTAAGTGTGACCGGAACCAGTGGACAGCTTCTGGGAGGGTGGGGGTGGAGCCTGCGATGGCATCCAAGACAATCGTGTGGATAGTCTACATGGCAATTGTGACCACCAAAGCACAGAGGGAGGGTGTAAGAGGGGAGACCATAGATAAAGCAAACATATCCCTACACAAACTGAAGGGATGTGCCTGATCCTGGCAAAGCAGACGTTGCACCTCACGCCTTATTGCTTTAGATGTAGGGCACTTTTCCAGGTGGTGAAACAGCGTTCCAAACTGGCCACACACGACACAGGATGAGTGTAAAGCGTTAGAACGCTCATCAGTATGGTACACCCACCTCAAGCAGAGCCACACATGGGAACAGATATGAGGCTGCAGAAGAGGGTGGGGGGCGTATTTCCAAATTGTTTTATGGGTATCAAGGAAATAAGGGATGTCTATCATGTCCAGGTCTTCCACCCTGAATAAGATATGGGGCCTTGCGGATATCAAGCCGTCCAGAATGGGTAGTCCCTGTACCTCCTGTGTGAACTGAGGAGAGGGGCGCCCCCTCTGGGCAGTGTGTCCACAAATACAAATTCTCCACTCAGCGCTCTGCATGTAGAGGAGGATTCGTTTGAAGTGGGGTGCAGTTCCATGGGGACCTGCGGCTGAAGGATGGGAAGCCAGATATTTCATCAAAGAGTGAGGGTGTGACATATTGGTAAGGTACAGGGCGCGGGAGAAATTAGAGCGGGCTGCACGAGACCAGTGTTTGGCTGGAAGTGTAGGGATGGTAATAGCAGCGATCCAGGTGCCCAGGATCTTTGCAGCATGGGCCTTAAAGTTGAGCAAGTCCATGCCTTCACTATGGCGAGGGCCAAACATGACCTCTAGTCGCACTGGTGGTGGGCAGCCCAACCAAAGCCATTCTTGCAGAAGGGCATACAGTGACTTGAAGAAACCTGGGAAGAAGGCGATGGCGTGGGCTCAGAACCAAACTTTGGAGAGGAGCATAGAGTTGGCTAGTACAACCCTGCCGGTAAGGGAAGTAGGGTGGTCTCTGAGGAAGGCGATGCGCTTTGTCACGTTGTCCATTTTATGGTTTTCCATCACCGTTGAGGCATACCCGCCTGCCTCCAACCACACCCCCAAATGGTGGACTGGCCCAACGGTAGGGCGCGGCACAAAGGGGAGCACAAGTGGGGCGGTGTGGGTTGGGCAGGGTAAGCAAGAGCCTGTGCTAGCAGATGGGGTGGGCTGGAAACAGGGCGCTGAGGCCCAGCGGGTTTGATACCGACCAAGGAAAATGATTTCAGCTTTGGAGGCGTTTAGTGCAGCATTACTTACCTGGGAGTAAGCCTGGATAAGAGCTTCAAGCGTGCGTGTGTTATGATTGTTAGACACCCCAACCACACAGTCATCAGCAAACGCAACATTCTGACTGGGGCTTGGCCTTTCACGTGGACCCCAGTAAGGCGGACATGCATGTTGCAAAGAAGTGGGTCAAGGCTGAAGTTATTTAAAAGTGGGCTAAGGGGGTCCCCTTGGCGTAGGCCCCTTTGAGGGCAAACTACATCCGTGAGAAATCCAGGGCCACGCACAGCCATTGTTGCAGATTCCATTAGCAGCATCACCCAACTGATGAAGCGAGGGGGTAGGCGGAATTAGTGGAGGCAGGCCCTGAGTTAAACCCAGTTAACTCTATCATAGGCCTTCTGTTGGTCTAAAAATACAAGTGCACCAGAGGCCGTGGACTGACAGGCGTTGGCCACAGTGTTCACCTTGTCCCAAATCGACCTTCTGGGTATGAAACTGAATTGTTCTGGGGAGATGATAGCAGAGGCAACAATCCCTAGATGGTTAGTCATGATTTTAGTAAAAACTCTAGTATCAGTGTTGGTTAGAGAAATGGGGCGCCAGTTGGCCAAGTCTAGCTTATCCCCTTTTTTGAACAGTGTAATGGTGTAGGCCTCATGCCCTCCTGGTAGGAGGCGCGTCTCCAGAAGGCTCTGGTTAAGAGAGGCAAGCAATAGTGGGGATAAATATCTGAAGTACTTCTTATAAAACTCGTAAGGAATGCCATCAGGGCCAGGGCATTTCCTATTTGGTGCACCACAGATGGCAGACCAGAGTTTGTCCAGAGTAATCAAATTATTAACTCCAGGAATTTGGAAATGGTGCGGTAGTGTGCACTATCAAGAAAATTCGCCATTTCAGCCAGTGGAATTGGTTCAGATTGGTACAATTTGGAGTAATAGTTTTATTATACCAATCGCCACTTTGGCTGGCATATCCGCTACGGAATTGTCTGGCCATCGCACCTGTGTGCAGGTCATGTTCTGGCATGGTGCGAAGAGTTTTCAAATAAATTAAGCAGAGCATGTGTCGCCCGCTGTGATGTGTTTAGCTTTTTACTGAACAAAAACCCTATGCTTGTGTTGCCGCTCAAGCGCGTTGAGATGGGCAGCTACTTCTGCCCATTTGCGACCCCAAGCAGGGCTGTAGCCTGTGTCTGGGACGTTGGACTCCAGGTGGGCCAGCTCTGCCAGAGCGCGCGAGATGACTGCTGAGGTGGAGTGTGAGCATCGGGAGGAGAGGTGGCGAGCCTGTCAGATTGTGTCCACTTTGAAGGCAGACCAGGTGGAAATTGGATCAGCGCAAAACAGTGCAATAAACTCCGGAGCTGTGGTCGTGGATTCCATCTATGAAGAAAATCATGGTGATGCAAGTTCAGCTGGGCTAAGTTTGCACCATACTGGAGCCCGAGCAACTGGTTTGGGTAGGTGGAAGGTTATTGAAACCAGCCTGTGATTGGAGAAATTAATTTTTGTCATGTTAAAATGGGAAATTTTGGTATGGAATTTTAACGGTGTGAGGATAAGGTCAATGTGGGACATGGACCTTAACTGGCCATTGTGGACGTGGGGGCGCGACATGTTTTTGAGCAGCAGAGCATGATGCAGAAGAGCGTCAATCAACCCTAGGGTGGCCTTGAGGACGCGTAGTTCTACGTGTCCCTGTGGTGGGGAAGATGAGGAAGGCCAGCGGTCAGTGGATGGGTTCAACCAACAGTTCATGTTGCCAATGACAAAAAGGTCAGGGGGTAATGAAAGGGATTTGACTGACAAAAAAAATTCCTGACGTTCTTGTGCACAGGTCGGGGTGTAAATGTTGACAATAGTGTGCACTACATCAGCCCACGAAAAATTGACAATGAGGATACAGCCACTAAGGAAGGATTCAGATGACAAAAATTTAAAATAATTGTTTTTTCAAATAAGCACCCCACAGTGCTTGGACCAGAAGGATAGGGAAGGGAGGAGCATGGATGTCCAGGTTTCCTCAGAACCGCGTGGACAGTGGGACTCCTGGATGGCCAGGATATCCATGGGTAATTTATGTTGTAAAAAACTCAGTTTCCTAGCCTGGGATGGCGAGGCATTGAGTCCGGCGATGTTCAATGTCCCTAAAGTAGTGGCTCCCCCCACTGCACCTTAGGTGCAAGGGGAAGGGCACCTGAGCCCTTCAGCCTTCTCTTGTTCTTCACGGCACTTTTCAGCGCCTCTGGTATGTGCTGCAACGTAGTCAGTAGAATGAGTAGCTTTAGCAGTCAGGTTCACATTGGCTTTTGCCTTCACTTTTTGTTTCCCCACTGCAGAACAAGATTTTTGTGGTGCATGCATTTTTGGTGCACCAACACTTGATTTTGATTTTTCAGCGGGAGGTTGGAGACTGATTCAGTTCCAATTGAGGCTTGGACGCATTGGGCGGGTGAAATTGACTTGCCCATCAGGACTTCATTTTGGGCGTCCCAATTGGCTTACACATCACAATCTGATTGGTTGAGAGATTCCCAAGCTGCTTCTGCCGCGAAAGTCTCAATGTCCTTCTGGAGTTGGGAGGGCGGGATAGTGAAAGCGACCTTGGCTGCCTCCTTGGCCGCCGCCTTGAAGGCCTGTTTGGCCTTCTTCCACTCCTGAGGGGACACTGGGTTTACTATTAAGTAGCAACCCTGTGCCCCCCATGGGAAGGCAGCCTTTGTATCTGAGGTCAGTTAATAGTGGGTTTCACCATTGCTCATTGCTGCCGAGGGAATCTCCTTGTATGTGATGCCCTCCTTGGAGAATCAAGTGTGTGCCTTGTGGCCAAATGAGTCACAAAAGGCGCAGATGGGAGGTGCGCTGTCCAGGGTGACCCTGAAAGGGTGGGTGGCATGCCCCTCAATATTGACATAAGTGGTGTGCAGGATTTGGGTTAGATCCTGCACTATCCCCTCGGCTGGGGTTAGGACTGCAATTGCTTTACCAGTGCACAGGTGTGGCATCAGCATAAAGCAATGCATTTTGAAGGATTGTATTTCGCTGTATATGGCGAGCCCAGCCTTCAGGTGCTGTTTGAGTATTGCGTGTTTGACTGTAGTGGGCAGAAAGTCAAAAGTAATAAAGATTTGGTTATATTTTATCCATCTGGTGCACTTGGTTTTTGACAACCCGCTGCCCGTTGGGGAGGTCTATCACAACGCGCACCATTGCAGCTTCGTCTGCTGCCTCCTTGCTTCCAAAACCAAGATCCAGCCAACCGCGTGGCATGGAGTGAGGTGCAACATACACCGCATTTAGAAAATGAGTGTGCACATCCCCACAAAACTTTTCCCATAGCGCTGTTTGCTGAATATCCAGGAATACCTGTACTTTGTGTTCCACCAACAAGAGTGGTTGAGAGTGCGGTGTATTGATTTACTGGTTGCATCGCGCTTGCCAAGCCAAAATTTCCGGGGAAATGGTTACCACTGGCTTTTTGTTAAGTTTTTCTATTCCTCCATATTCACCAGGGCATTTGTGAACTGTAGATGTCATGGGGCCACCACCTGTGCCCTTTACCTTACATTCCCAACTGCTCCCTAACATGGGCGCTAACTAATCTCCTCAGTGAGATTAACAATTTAAAACCAGAATTAAATCAAATTTTGTTGCAAAAGTGATTGCAATGAGAGAGATGCGTAAAATACCATAATTGCAATGATATTGAGTCAATTAATAGCGAAAATTGTACTTTCAATGAGGCTGATACAATAGTTTTTTTCCACTTGACATCACTTTTTAGCAATTTAAGAAAAATTAGTTATTTTTCACTGCCACCTTAAAGCGTCAGTTTTCCAATTTATGTCTTCAGATATACGGCCTGCTGCTCCAGTGTGGGGCACCGGTGATCCACCTCCAAGTATTTTCTACCCTTCATGGAAATGCATTCAGATGGGCTTGAATAGTCCACCAAACTCTACTGGTCAATTTGTCTCTCCACTGGACTTAAAGCTTCACCTTGTGTGCATCCAACTGAATTGCCCTCATCCTCTCGCCCTTCCTAGATCCACTATTTGATTTTTCCTCCATGTTGACTATAGGCGTTTAGTCCATATGCTGACAAAGAAATAACTGAACTTGCCACCGCTGCCTTTGCACCAACTTTCTTTTTTGTTTTCTGCCCTTTTAAGGGCTATTTTGACATAGGATTCTAAATGGAGGAGGATGCTGTTCAGCGGCGTTGACTCCTCTAATTTATAAAAGTGCCCCACCCATACTACCCAAACTCGTCTCCCTGATGCACCACACTAGTGGTGTCATTTGCCAATCTCCTTTCGCATCTCCCACCCCAAATTTTGTATGAAGAGTTGATGTTGGAACTTTTGGCTTATGGCACTCAGCCCAACCTAGTCTTCACTGTTCCTTCTGGTGCAGAGCGCCTTTCTGCCACTTGAGCCACTGCCACCATCATCCCAAATCACTCTGCCATTACCCAGCGAATTACTCACATGCTTTTCAAACAATTGCTTTCTCAGCTTTGAGAGAAAAATGTTATGGGAGAAAATAGTCCAAAAGGTGTTAATGTTGGAAAATTATAAGTCTAGTATTGTGATAGAAACATTTTTGATGGAAATAATGATAATATTGACCAAAAGACACTGTCCAATTCTCAGTGGAACTTTTCGAAATTAAAGCGATGCAATTTTCTCCTCTTCTTAGCCAAATAGGACTATGGTTAATAGCAGGATATGACAAATTGGCGGCAAAATCAGGGGAGCCATTCTGAGATCTCTCTCCATCCTGTATCTAATTTAGTTCGAACTTCCCCACAGAGACTGGCTCCTTTTATAGGCTTAAAAGGGTCTCCCAAGGTGCATGTATTTTTCCCATGATGATTGATTCAAATACATTAAATCCTTACCTCATGGAATTTTCCTACCTGCCATTTGCCCTCCATTGGTCATTCTATCAAAGCGAGGCAAACCTTGAGAGCTCCATTAGGTCAAATACCCATATTTTCTAATTTGGACATTCCTAGCTTAATCTAAACTTTGATCTTTGAAACAATTCAATACTAAGCCTCAAGAGATTGAGAGGGTTCGCTTTTTAACACCCTTACTACCACTAATAAAGGTGTTCCTTTATACCCAAGATTCTACTTGGGACTAATATATTTTAACTTATTTGCTAGTTTGTGATTCCGCTATATTCATTGGCAAAATTAAAAATCAAATAAGACATTTGTGAAAATCTGGCTTTCAACACCAGAGAGCATAAGCGATCTGGATTCCCACAAAGTAGTGCCCACTACAGGAAATCCGTTACACCAAACGTCTAATTAACATCAAAATTGTGGGCGCACCTGCTGGAAGTGTTACTATATGGGTGAGAGATGGAGATGGGTCAGAAGATGACCATATGGATAGCCCCCTAAACATATCATTTGAAGGAGAGCAGTTTGAACTAATCCTTATACCAGAATCTCACCGCATTACCTGTCCTGCAGCTAAAGTACTGAGGGACCTAACTCACAAATATAAACCCTGGAGATATTGCTTCACAAAAGAGGTTCTTCTGTAGAGGACCATCTAGTGTACCTCTATGAGACTCAAACCCTTCCTGACGCCTACAGTCAGCTTACCATCTGACTACCTATGTCCACAAAGCTGTCCATCCTGCATTATTCCACATGATACACCTGTTAGCTGTCCATCATGAAGAGCTGCACCATCATCTGGCAAACCATAATGCTCTAAGATTAGCTAGTGATAATCTATACAATCTGTTCTCTGAACATATTGGAACAGCGCAATTCAGTGTGGAGGCAAACCGCAAATTCATTATTTGGGTGCATGAGCGGCTCACCACCACGGATACTGGAAAATTAAAGTATGTGGAGGAGGATTTGAAGATCTCTATGTATGAGGTAAACACATCTGCCGCTAGCACCTGCTCTCTACTTGAGGAGTTTGCTAAGGAACTTGAAAAGCATGAATAGCAAACTCACTGCAACCTCTTACCTCACGCATTCACTCCACAAACTGGGGATAAACAACGAGTAGCTGTGGTGGAGCAGCAACAAGCCCTAGCCTTGTCCCTCATTAAAGAACTTGAGCGTCGTCTGTTGCAAGAATCTTCTAGGGCTATTCCCACTCTATAGGTTAATGTTGCTCAACTTGAAAAGTAGCTAGTCCTTAAATCTTCTCTTGAGAATAACAAATATTTAGCCCGACAGGTTGCAAATGTGAAAAAGAAGTTCAAGGAGACAAGACCTCTCTTGAAGGTTTCGCACTGTTGAAGGATGTGCATAGTCAAATGACGCAGGTTGAGCGCAATTATGAACAGCAAAGAGTGACATACATGTGAAAAGCTCTCACCCACCTGATAACAAAGGGTGTAAGCAGATAAAAAAGGAGCTTAAAAGCGCGTGGTGGTGGAAGTTAACCAAAAAAACCTAAGCTCTCTTGTGTCACAACTCCATTTTCAAGTCAAGGCACTTAAGAGTCTGGTTGAAGAACTGGAAACTCACAAGCTAAGGATAGAAGCCAGATTGGCTTTATGTGAATACGCCTCTCAAAAGCCCATCACCGCCATGAAAACCAGGATTGAAGCTATCCAATACCAGCTCAATCATCTCTCATGCTCCTTTGATCAGTTTGATCTTTGCTCAGAGACCATAGGAACTGATGCTCCTGCAGTGCATGTAAGTCCAGGGGAACAAAAACTGTGTGTCGACCAGGCCCTCTTCCTATTTCCAAACAAAAAGGCTCTGAAGAGGTTGGTGGTACCTCTCGTCAATCAGGGTGATCTCGCCCACATGGTAGATGAACGCTGGGTAACAGCCCTCCCTCTTCAGGTTCCTCCCCTGATGCCCATGCTCTCCTCTCCTGAACTCATACACCTGATCAGGGAAATTTGTGCCAAAATTGCCAAAATGAAGTTGATCATTCCGAAAATGACTGGAAACAAGCCCAATGATCAGGACCCACATAGTCAAAAGGAATGAGGATTTACTCATTGGCTGGAATCACCAACGATTTTGATTTGGTCAATGCCTTGATCATCAAAATTGACCCACTTCCAAAATCGTCAGGTATGATCCCTGACGCACAGGTAGCAGCGTCAAACACCATCGGCAATAGTTTAAAGCTCCCTCCCAGCCAATCAGACATTGTGGCTGATGCAATGTTTCTAACTGAACAAACAGCCCAGTGACTGGGCATGGGCAGGTTGGGCATCCTGAAACTGTTCCCAACCAAATTGGCCCGCCCCTACGTGGGGTGTCCTTTTGGGATTCCTGTTGCTCATTGGGATAGATGCCATCATGCCAACCACTGGAAATGCAGTCAAGTCTCAGTTTGGGCATTTGAGGTTGAACTGACAGCAACTTGGCCTGCCACCGAATTCTTCAATGTAAGTTCCCAATGAACTTATCTGCCCCCATTCCTAAATAATTCGCTGGTTAGGTCAAATTTGAGGGACCTGATCCTGGCTTGTTTTCTCTCCAATTGACCACTATTTAATCAGTCACCTTGCACTAAGAAAACTGTTGTTGATTTTTCTTCCTTAAATTTCCCATTAAAAACCTTCCCCAAAATTTAGTTTTTATATGTTGAGAATTAAACCGCCTTTTCCACTAAACTCTCATCCCCTCAGGGTTAATGGCCATGTTCATCTGGTATTCCATTTTGTGCCTTTATGAGATTCTGGCTCACCAGCAGTATTTGGTGAACCTTCTTTCAAGTTTCATATCCAGAATACCAGAAGCACTTCCTTTGGCATTCTGGTTTGCCGTTTGGGTGCTCTGGCACCTAGGCTGAAGGCCAGTCTAATTCTTAAATGCTGTTTGCCTGACAGTGCATACCCTCACTGGGGGTGACCAAGTTTTATTTAATCTATTATTTAAGGACAGGTTTATCCCTGGAGAGGGTAGCATCGCTTCGTTTTATATGTCCATGAAGCTGCTATGGAATGGGTGACTGACCATCAGAAGGTCAAACATATCATCACTTGTTTGAGTCGCATGGCCCAGGAGGTGATGGTGCCTCATATGGGTGCCCATAACACCTGGTCCGAGGTTAAGAAGGCGCTCAGTGATGAGTTTGGATCAAAACAAAGCTTAAGCATGAAGAAACAAACTTTCATGCGCATTAGCATAATAAAAGGATAGTCAATGGTTGCCTTTGCGGAATAATTTTATATTAAAGCACAGATGTTGTTAACTTCTAAGATGTTGACCTTGGACGACACTGTTGCCGGTATTATGACTGGGTTAGCATCTCAACCTCCTTTAGAAATTTATATCACTTCAGTCAAACGATATTTCTGCAACGTCCAGGATATAAAAGAGGCTCTTATAGATGTTTCTGACTTCTACAGGCTATAAGTTTCTTGTAAGTAGTATCCAGACCCCGCGTTCTGGCCATTGAGGATCAAAAGCCCAAGTCTCAGGTCCTGGCTATTGAAGACAAAAAATACACCCTTCAGATTATGGGCCCTGAGGATCAAAAACCAAAAGCTGAGCAGGCTAAACTCCCTCAATGTGCCTACTGTAACAAGGTTGGGAACTATGAGACTGTATACTGAATGAATAAAGCTGATATTAAGGAGCAGGGAAAAGAGATGTCAGCGTAGGATAGGCACCCCTATTGCTGACAAATCTCATGTGCCTGACTCACCTACCTCAATTGCTTCATTGCCCTTGGTAAAAATACCTCTGGGGAAGAATTAGAAGGGGTTATGAGGATAATGGTTACTACGCATTAGGAGTCTCCTCTGAAGTGGAGGTTCCTGATCGTTTGAACGCTGGAGGAATAGACAAGACCACCAAACCTGAGGACATATACCTCAGCCAAGCTCCAGGGTGTTCTGCTGCTATTGACACTGCCAGAGATGATGATCAGCTCCTAACTGGCTTGATTTGACCTCTCCAGCGGGTTCACACATGAAGTTCACCTTGGAAGTTAACCCAAGTCTTCTTATAAACAAACCTTCACCTTCCAGCTCAAGGAGATCTTAACTCTATCTCTAACTTTGGAGGAAACTCACCAAGCTGGAAGTGGTCATTCAAAAAGTCTGGGTGATGGCCATCCTGGATACTATCTTACCAGTGAACTTAATCTCCTCAAAGCTGATTGATAAGATCAAGCTGCGCCTGACTTGGAGTACAATCAAGTATTTGGAACCACCGGCCCAAACAACACTTGCACCATTGGGCGTTCTCTTCCCTACCCATTCAACTTTAAGAAGCTCATCTTATTGGCCCCACAGTGACCTTGGACAACAACATCTATTATATGCTCATAGGTACCCAGTTTATTATTAATTACGAGGGAATGATCAACATAAATCAAGGTTTCATATCGCTGCTCAGCTCTGAAGTCCCTTTAGTTCTATCCTCTAAAGACCCCAGCAAGAACGAATAATCTTTCCAGGTTGAATACTCGTTTTCCACTTTACCTTTATATTATACCACCTCTGGGAAAATATAAAAAAATATCAGATTCAGTGGATTCTGAGGACGGTATTTCTTTCTATGCTTCAGATGTGGTAGTGATTAAACTGAAAGGAACAACAAGTGGTTGACATAAAGACCGCGCTCCAAATTCCACACCACTGCTTGTTTCACCTCATAAGTATTGAGAGCGTTAGCCCCTTGGAGCCTTGGGTTATTGCCTGGTATACTAGAGCCACCCTACCATAGTTCTATTACTATTCTGTTGTGAAACCTCACCAGCAAGGACATATTTATAAGAAAACAATAGGAGATTGGAAGAGGCTTGTTCTTCCTAATGGAGGACATTGAACGAATTCACTTCATTGGTTCTACGTTGGATATGGTCTTGCCAACGGAAAATCTGTTATGTATCTTACCAATGTCCATATCTCGGATGAGCTGACCCCAGATGAACTTGACAAAGTTCACACTTTATTGGAAGGATTTAGCAACATACTCTCCAAGTTAGATAATGACTATGGCCGCATGAAGGATTGGAGCCAATCCATTGATGTGAGTGATGCCCATTCCATTTGGTCAAAACCTTACTGCAAATCAAAGGTGAAAGAACAACAGATAAGGGCTGAGATCAAGCAGTTACTAGACGCAGGGCTACTAGTTCCTATAAAAAGCCCTTGGTCTTCCCCTTTTGCTAATTAAAAAGAAGAATGGAGGTCATTAGGTAGTCATAGATCACAAATTAGATAATCTCACAAAAAAGGTTAACCATCCTTTCCTCAAAATTGATGACGGCCTGGCACAACTCTCAAGATCTAACTTCTTCTCCATAACGGACTTGGCTAGCGGCTATTGGAAAATGTACCTTTCTCCCCAAGATCAGGAGAAATGTACTCTTGTTTGCAGTGAGGGTCTCTTCCAACCTACTCAATTACCTAAAGGGTTTTGCAACGCACCTGCAACTTTACAGAGCGCCATGGATCACATCTTGCAAATTTAAAATATAGATTTGTCATTTTATATATTGAGTTATCATGGTGTTTTCCAAGACCTTCACCAAACATTTTACTCATTTGAAGGAGGTGTTTCAACATCTACGTGAGTCAAACATCAAGTTAAAGACCTTAAAGTGCACTTTTTCTAGAAATTGGATATGCTGTGACACGCCATCTCTTAGGAAGAAACCAACCTATAAAGGATAAGATGAAGAAATCAAAAAAATGCCCTGCCTAAAAATCAATGGGATATTCAGGTATTTCTAGGGATGATGGGGTATTATCATCAGTCTATCCCTAAGTTCACCCAACTCAGTGAGCCTCTCGTCCGCCTACTGACTAAGAACACCCCTTTCCATTGGTTTGCTGGTCAGAAGGCCGCTTTTGAGACTCTGAAGTAACTTCTACAACAACGTTATATCCTGAGGCACCCCAATTATGGTAAACCATTTACCTTATTTACCAACTCCTGGACTACGCCGATGGAGTCATCTTAGCACAATTAGATGAAAACGGTGTAGTTAATCCTGTATCCTATTTCAGTAAAATGCTTCCAAAGGCGGAAAGCGACTACAGCATCACTGAGAAAGAGTTCCTTGATGTTCTATTAGCTGTAAAGCACTACTCCCTTTCCTGTAAGGCATCACCTTCACTGTGGTTACAGACCATGCTTCTTTGAAATGGTTACAGAACATGAAGGATCCTACTGGCCGGTTAATACACTGAGCTCTAAAGCTCCAGCATTATGACAAGAAAATTGAACTCCATGCTGGAACCAATCACATAATGTTGATGGGCTAACTCAGCTGCTAGTCCTTCACCTGGATAATAGTGAGGCGGAGAGGTTATATGACCTTTCTAATGACACAGATGTTTGGGAGGATGAGTATGATTCTGTCCATAAAACGTTAGCCTGGCACTTCTGCAACATCAATGTGGAGAGCAAAAAGTTGTATAAGCAGGTGGTAGTGAATTGACTACCTTACCTTAGGCCCTCAGAACATGTACCTGCTATACTGAAAGCTCTCTCTACCTTAGGTCATGGGGGAGTAAAGAAAACCTATAAATAGATTAAAGATTGGTACCATTGGGAAGTAATCATGGAAACTATTATTGAATTTTTGGAAGCCTGCCTCACTTATATGAAGAAGTCTAGCTTTAGGACTAGGTACAAATATCAACCAAATATCACCAACAACCTTTGCATACCATCAGCCTAGATGTGCTAGGTACCAGCCCGCAGACTACCATGTGAAAACTGATATATCCTAGTAGGCATTGAACATTTCAATATAGAAAATTGACTCAATGGCTTTCCCAGTCCAAACGGCCAAGTCCTCTGCCACAACTTTACATCAATATATTTTCACTTTTCATGGTTGTCTCGAGTACTACTCTGTGACAATGGTAAAATTTCACCTTTAGAGTAGTAAAAATCCTAGCTACCTCCATGGGAGCTCAACAGCTCTTCTCAGCTCCATATAATCCCTCTACCAACGGGAATTTGGAGAGAAAATGGAGCCATGGTGTCCATCCTATGAAAAATGGCATCTCTGATACACTTTAATGGGATCACTTCCTACCCAGTGCTCTTATGGCCTACCGGATTAGTTATGTCTGGATCCTTAAAATGTCCCCATTATGTGTCTTATATGGGCGGGAATTAGAATTACCTGCCCTCTTAGTTAAAAATGTTTTTTCCTTTAGAGTTGAAAACCCAAAGAATGCCATGAGAAGATTGGTTCAGCGCATTATCCAGCTCCATTCTGAGGCTACAACTAATCTAGATAAAATGGTGACTAAAGAGGACAGGCTGCCAATGATCTCCTAACCTCCTACCTTTCTTCCAAGTTTCTGACCTGGTTCTGTATTAACAAAACCACATCACTCCTAGAATTGGTAAGCTTGGGTCAATCTGGGAAGGCCCTTTTGTCATCACCTACAAGGGAGGTGCGGAGTAGTCTATCAAATCCTGCCTTTAGGGATATTATCAACTGGGTACATGGCTGCTTCCTACGGCCTATTCTCCCCCCCCCCCCCAAAAAAAAATTCTTGAGAGGTTGGTGTTGGACAATTGCCCTCTCAGTTTTAAGAAAAGAATGTTTTGGGAGAAAATAGTCAAAGGGGTAACGTTATATAATTATAAGACTAATATTGTGATAGGAGCTTTTCAATGAAAATGTTGATAATATTGGCCAAAAGACCTTGGCCAATTCTCAGTGAAACCTCTCAAATTGGGGCAATGTGATTTCCTCATCTTCTCAGCCAAATAGGCCTATGGTTAATAGCACGATTATGCCAAATTGGCACCAAATTCAGGGGAGCCATTTTGAGGGTCCCTCCCCATCCTATAGATAATTTAGTTCAAATTTCCCCCGCAGAGACCGGCTCCTTTTATAGACTTAAGGGTGTCTCCCAAGGCGCATGATTTTTACCCATGATGATTGGTTCAAATACATTAGATCCTTACTTTTAGGATTTTTCCTACTTTCCATTTACCCTCCTTTTGTCATTCTGTCAAATCGAGGCAAATCTTGAGAGCCCCAATAGGTCATTACCCATATACCCTAATTTGGATATTCCTAGCTTAATCCAAAATTTTGAGCTTTGACACTAAATCCTAAACCTTGAGAGATTTAGAGGGTTTGTGTCAGAAAAATAGCATAAGAAGTTTAGACCAGCCTGCCAGTCAGGATGTATAAGCACCTAAAAAGCAAGCCAGAATGCCATTGGCATTGCCACTTGAACAACATTGTATAATTCAGGAAATTGGGTGACAATGACTTATTGATGTGTAACGAGCGTGAAAAGAAAACTGGCAGTGACCAAACAGATAAAACCTCAGACCCTGCGGGCCTTGCTGTAGGGGGTTGGACTACGGGATTAACTGCTTTGGGATCTCCAGTGGAAGGGATCATCACCAAAGCAGAGGCAAGGGTGTGGATCCTTGCTTAAAGGTGATATAGTGAGGCCACAAAGTTCTGATATCCTAATAGCGGATAGCTATTATAATGGGATTAAATTCCCAGAAATTTCTTGAACAATGGATTAGTTGAAAATGGTGGGAGAAATTATGATCATCAAAACCGGTATAGCCTATCCAGTGTAGGGGCTGATGGGCCACCAAGTTAGTGACATAGGGACTTTGGCAAAAAGAATTAAAGTAAATAAAAATTTGGGTACTTAAGGGAATTTTATTTTGAAAGTAAAGGTTTAAGAATTGACCAACAATTTCCTCAGTGCGATGTAACTGATTAAATAGTGTCCTATTAGTGTCAGCTTGCCAAAGCAGGGATCAGGGCCCTCAAATTAGACCTAACCTTGCAATTTTTGAGGAGTGGGAAATGATTCTAATCTGAACTGACATCAAAGGATTCAGTGGCAGGCCAAGTTGCTATCAGTTCATCCACAAACGCCTGACCTGAGACTCTACTGCATTTAAATAGGTTAGCGTAATGGTGTTTGGCCAAACAGGCAACAGGAATCCTCTAGGGCCACCCCACATAGGGGCGGTCCCAACGGGTCAGAAATGGGTTTAGGATGGCCAACCTGCCCATGCCCAGTTGCTGGGGCATTTGTTCAGCCAAATGTGTTCCATCAAGACCAATACCAATTTTTGAAATGGAGGTTTGAACTATTAGAAAAAATTCCTGATGGTGATACCTGCTCATTGGTGATTGTCCCCAACAACTTTGAGGAGAGTTTGGCGTTGGCAATTTTACTGCTCAATGGCTTGATACCATCAACAATTTTGACCAATAATTTGATACTTGTCACCTCCATACTATTGGTTTTTTGCTCATTGGGCTTTATTCCCATTGATTTCAGACATCTTAGCTTCAATTCTGAGAATTTTGGTACCATCAGTTCTATAAAGTCCCTCCCCCTCTTGGGGAAGATGGTTACCAATGATTTCTGGCGCATATTTCCTCAAAAGCAGAGAACTAGTTTGGTGGAGGCAAGTGTGGGAACTGAGAGAGGAATCTTCAGAGGGGGTTCTGTTACCCAGTTCTCATCTACCACATGGTCGAGGTCGCCCTGGGTGATGAGAGATACAGCTGCCTTCTTCAAACCCTTCTTATTTGTAAATAGGAATTTACCCAATTTACACAAAGGGGACGTTCCCCTGGACTTATATTAACTTTCCTTTTTCCAGAAAAGTGGTGCCACCGCCATGAAACTGTGTGAGAGCTACATTTTTGTGAGCCTTGGGCAACTTGATTGCCATTTAAATTGCAACTTTTTTGGGGGGACGGAAGGCATTGGGATGAGACATGTGAAATGCCTCGTCCAGTTCTATGCAGCTTATGCAATCATGGGCCTTGACCCAGCTGTTCTCATAGGCTGGATAACCCTTCCAAGCTATGAGATAATGAACAGACCTCTAAGATTTAAGTGATGCTAAGATACTCTCCACTTTGGCCTCCTCCACATCCTCAATCACTATCAGCTCAGGATCTGAGGTGATAGTCTCCTTGAACAGGGACAGTTGTGATATGTGAAAGACTGGATGTTGTTTCCAGTGAGTTGGCAAATTTAACCAAAAAGCACTATTACCCCAATCCTCCTCCTCCAATTGGGGACCCAAACGCTTGCTTGCAAACTTCTGGGAGGGTACCTGCATCTGCAAAGGGCATGCATTGAGCATGACATATGAACTCACCACTATATTATGGTCAGAAAACTACCTTCAATCCACAAAACGCTTATAATCCCTAATAGCCTTAGTGAGATGCTCCCACACCAAGGACTGAGTAGACCAAATGTGCTCTGCATGATCTGCGGCAGCTGGGACATCTGGATGCAGGCAAGTACTGACTGAAAATGAGGGGTTATACCCCAACGTTGCTTCATAGGGAGCAAACCCTGTAGAGGCATGAGTTTCATTGTTATAGGCAAATTGAGCGATAGGAAGGTCATTAGCCTAAGTATCCTGCACAGCCGCAGAATATCAGCACAAGTACTTTTCCAAGATTTGATTAACTCGCTCAATTGTCCATTGGACTGGGGATGATACAATGTGGAATGACAGGATGTAATTTTTAAAATGGATAAAAGCTCATTCCAAAACCACGTTGTAAACTGGGAATCATGGTCACTAATAATCTTCTGTGGGAGACAAAACAAAAAATCCATGGCGCACAAAGAGATGGGCAGTTTCTTTAAAGAAATTTCAGAAGAGCATGGAATAAATAGGAAAATTTTGTAAACCAATTGACCACCACCTGTAAGTCCCAGGGAACGTCCCCTGGCTCTTGATTGAGCCATCTTCCCATTCCTGAGTTAAAAGACACCAATGAGGATGGAGGTACCCCTCATTACTCAGGGCGATCTTGCTCACATAGTAGACGAGCAATGGGTAACAGCTCTTCTGCTTTGGATCCCACCCCCAGTACCCACACTCACCTTTGCAGAACTTTTGTGGGGAATCAGCAAAATCTGCGCTGAGATTGTCAAATTGTATCAGTCAAATCTAATTTGAGTGGCAATCTTACCAATGGCCAAGTCTCAAATGGCTGGAAAGGCATGAAGACTGAGGTATCAGCTGAACCGCCTGACGGTTCCAATTCAATCAATGTGCCAATAGAACTAACATTGGGTGCCATCGACGAGGGTTCAAAGCCCTCTGTTGGCAATTTGGGCATTGCAGCCAATGTGATGCCATTGACCAAACAAACGGTTCAGTGACTGAGCGTGGGTGGGTTGAGCTTCCCAAACCTGTTCCCAACCAAATAGACCCATCCCCACATGGG